>VUQH01073085.1:18414-32448 GCA_015106775.1 Etroplus canarensis | reverse complement strand
AGAGGTGGGGGGGGTGGGGGGGGGGGGGGGGGGGGGGTACTGCCTCTCTATTTCTGCTCTGCTCCCTCTATAATTCAAGTGGTCCAGTGCAGAGTAAGGAAATGTGATGGATCACTCCAGACCCTGCTATAACCTTGCTTAAAATAGAACCGTGTGCTCCATTAAACGTGACAGAAGTAATTTTATCTAAATTGTGCGGCTGCAGTATGTCTTCCTCCGCGAGATTAACTTCTCAATCCGTCCGCTTCCGCTTTTGCTCTATCACTATTAATATTCATGCCTCAGTTCTTTATCTGTTCTTCATTTCCCACCTCTCCCCTCCGGTGCTCTGCCGTCACTCTTTGAATCTTATTCTTTTTCAAAGTTTCCATTGCTTCTTTCTCACTGTAGATCTGCACTTGGCGGCAGAACTGGGGAAGACTCTGTTGGAGAGGAACAAAGAGCTGGAGGACTCTCTGCAGCAGATGTACATCACTAATGAAGAGCAAGTGCAAGAAATCGAGGTGTGTTGCAAAAATGTAATTCAGCTTCATTAATTTGAAGCTGAATGACTGCATGAATAATATGGCGCCAAATCATAACATTGTCATCTCAGGACAATAACATGAAGACTTTACTGAATTGTTAGGAAAACGTATCACTGGGATTAAAAGAATAATTTTCCAGTTTTTTCATGGTAAAAATGATTATTATGGAGTTCCCCAGGGTTCTGTACTGGGATCAATACATTAATTAGGCTGATTAGCCTTAAAACGTTCCTTATTGCCACTTATAGTTAGGGTTTAGTTATACTGGAATAGGCTTAGGCTGCTGGGGGTCTTCATATGATGTGCTGGGCATTTCTTCACCACCCACCTCATTTCACTCCTCATACATTTATTTGCTGCTGCTACATGTCATTAAATGTTGTCTTCTCTCTCCCATAGTCTGTGTCTCTCTTTGCTCTCCTTACTCTCTTCTCTCTCCCTTCATCCCCCAACCAATGGAGACAGATGGCTGCCTCTCCCTTCGCCTGGGTCTGCCGGAGTTCTCTTCCTGTTAAAAAGGAGTTCTTCCTTCCCACAGTCACTGAGTGCTTGTTCACATAGGAATCGTCTGAGTGTTGGGGTTTTCTCTCTTTGCCTTACAGTGTAAAGCACCTTGAGACATCTTTTATTGTGAATTGGCGCTACATAAATAAAACTGAATTCAATAAACTTTTTCCACTTTTAATATGACCTATAACCTGTATAGTTCGCTTGAAAAATAAACAAATCTGTTAGGGGTAAAAAAATAAAAAATGTACAATAAGCTGGTTACTTAAGTGTGCACACCCTAAAGCTAATACTTTGTTGAAGCATCTTTAATTGCAGCATTCAGTCTTGTTGGGTACACACCTGCCAGACCCCAGTGAGCCTAACCAAATGCTTACCTTGATTGGAATTACCTTGGCCTTCAGTACTGCCGTGTTGAACTTTTGTAGCTATTTTTGATCAGAATTTGTTATTTAATTCCCACATAAATTAAGTCTGCTAGACTTCCTATTTTCATCTGCACAATACTGTCCGCATTAGGAACGTCCTGGCCGAGGCTGATGCTGAAGAATTAGTTAAAGTATTTGTTACTTCTTGGGCAGACTACTGCAGTTAATTATTATCAGGATGTCCTAATAGCTCCGGATGCATGAGAGATCATATTTCTCCTGCGTTTTCCTCAGCTTTCTGCTGTCAGGCTTCTCTCCTCTAGAACCACCATCCGGTGTGAGTTTGGGAGGCAGGGACCCCGGCTTATTGCTGGACTCTACTAGAGTGCCTTCGGCTGCTCCCTTGTATTCTCCCCAAGGGGTAGAGTAGTTTTAGATAATTCACAATAATTGAAATAATTTTTAGATATTTTTTTCATCCTTTCTTAGAGGCATCAGGGGGATTTACCAGGCCCAGGAGCTGCTGCCAATCATTAGTGGCGCCTTCCCCAAACTGCAGCCTCCAGCCTAGCTCATTTCACTATCACTGTGTCTACCTTTCAGCTGCTCCCTTGTGTTCTCCAACAAGGGGTCGCCACAGCGGATTAATCCGCATTGGTAATTTGGCAGAGGTTTTACGCGGGATGCCCTTCCTGACACAACCCTCCATGGTGAGAGGGGCTTGTGTCCCCACCTGGAAACGAACCAGGGACCTTTGGCTTCAAAGGCGAAGGCGCAAACCACTCCGCTACCGGGGACGCTAATCATTTTTACTCGCGTTTGGGGACCTTGCTTGTGAATTTATCTTAATCCTGACCTCAAGTCCTCAGTTCAACCATAGTCTTACACAAGCCTGTTTAACTTCCTTTCAGCCGGCTTTCTTCTGACTGGCTGCCCCTCACCAACAAGTCTGAACAGCATGTGGGTGGGGCGTCTGTGCTCACGGCCAGAGCTGCATGCCTGACCTGCTCTCTTTGATGTCATAAGGAGACAAAAGTGGAAAAAGTTCAGAAATGAGCCCGAGGTTTTGTTCACAGGGATTATTTACACATTAGCTCACCTCATAATTTGAAATGTTGGCCATATTTAATATGAGCGTCCACCAGCAGTGTACACATACACATATGGCAGAAATGATGAAAAACAAAGCATCAGTAGGTTATCTTTAAATCTTTCCTTTGTGATAAAGCTAATACAGATAGAACTGAATCAGGACCTTCCAAGATCCTCGTGAATCTTTCCTGTCCTAGTTTATTATGTCTCAAAAGACATTAAGAGCTCATCTTCTCCTCAGTGACACAAAGCCCTAATTGGACTTAGAAATGACATTAGACAGTTACATTACAGTGCTCTGGAACCATACATTATGCACATAAACAAGCTTTTGTGATTCGGTTTCTAGACTTTCAAAGCCAAAGACGAGCGTGAAAATGAGTATTTTATTAAGTAATAATTGATTTTGAACTGTGAAAAGCTAACATTCAAAGTCAACCTTATAAACAGCACATGAAAAAAGTAATCTCACATCAAAAGTTGATTCTGTTCTTCTGGACGTAAAGTTTTCCGTGGGAGAAACGGTTGTTTGATCAATGGTCATGAGAATTTGCATTTCAGTGACCAAGGAACTGACCTCCCAGCACATCGTTCCCTCAGTGGTGATAGTTTCACTCAGTGGTGATAGTTTCAGTCATTATGCAAATGTACTGTTTATAAGGTTGGGGAAACCTGCAGTCAGTTGAGACTGAAGAAGTCACTTGGATGAGCGATGAAACGTTTCTCTCACGGAAAACTTTACGTCCAGATGAACAGAATCAGCTTTTTTAGGTTTTACTTACCTGGATGATTGAGCATGCATCAAGACAATCTCACATCAGTGTTCATTCAACAAGTGTTGTTACGCTTTTGAAGATGTCACATGACCTTCAGAGAGACATTTTCAGAAATTCTGTGACTGGTAAACCTCACCTGCAGAATAAGATCATGAGATATTATTTAAAGCTGTAGAGCAGCTACTGAATGATCCTCGGGGTTAGATTGAGAGCTACAGAATCTGTAGACATGAAGAGATTCAAAGAACGGGTGTGAAACTCGCCAGTGGATCCTCTACATGTGTTATAATTGGAAAATCAAAGGAAATTTAGGTGAGAGATATGTTTGTGTTTGTCCGCCAGTACCTGTCAAAGCAGCTGGAGGTTCTTCGGGACATGAACGAGCAGCATGCCAAAGTGTACGAGCAGCTGGACGGGACTGCCAGGGAGCTGGAACGCACCAACCACACGCTGGTCACAGACAGCAAGACCTCGCAGCAGAAGATTGAGAGGTGAGACGGACTGGAAGCTTTACGTTTTAGCTTGCTGGCCGAAGGACCAATGAGCCATGGCGAAGCGTCCACCCATCAGTCCGCAGTTCACAAGAATGGCTACTGCTCTGAAAGTATTGGTCAGAATTTAGTGAAACTAGCATACAATGATCACCTAATGGGTTTTCATCCGAAGTTTACTCAAGGTCGAGGACCTATTTGTCTTTTTGTTTTTATAATTTTCCATTTTCACAAGAATTGCTACTCCTCTTTGCACATTTGTCCTGGATAGGACTGTTTGTACGCCTCCTTGGCTTCTTAATGGATTTTTATTCTCATTAGTTTGTGCAACACAGCCAACCACTGACAAGAAAGCTACTACATCACTGATGTTCTGGTTTTCTTATCTTCTTTCATGCCTTCACAAAACTTTGTCCTTTCTTATTGACCAGGTTGATGGGGACTATTGAGACTCTGCAGAACAAAGTGGAGTCTCTGTCAGGGCAGGTGGAGCAGCTTCGCTCCATGGAGCAGCTTCGAGTCAGGAGGGAGAAGAGGGAGCGACGTAAGACCATCCACTCATTCCCTTGCCTGAGGGAGCTTTGTACGGCACCCAGGTACACAGTAGTCTTCCACAGCGTGAAACAATAGAGAAGTGGCAGGCAGTCACACTTAAGCAGTTAAAAAAAAAACAGCTAAATATTCGTCTTGTCTGTTATTTCGTCAGGTACGAAGATGAATTTGTAGTGGGCAGGGCTGAAAGTTTTACAGTGGAAGCCAAGCGTCAACCATTTGAAGAAGAGAACCAGCACCTGAGGGAGGCTGTGTCTGCTCTGCGAGCTGCCGTCCGGACTGAGAGGAGTCGTAGGGAAGGGGTGGAGAGGGAGTGCAACCTCCTCATAGCGGAGTTCTCTCGGCTCCAGACGCGGGTGCAGGTAGGATGTAAAACGATACACTGGGCAAGATGTAACAAGAAATATGCAGTCATAAAAGATCATAAATAAGCAGATTCCTTCATGCAATCTGACGCTAAGTGTCAGCAACAAATGATAACTTCAGTAGATAGAACTGGGTTGAACCCAGTTGAGTTCAGTGATGATTTGAGCTTTGTGACATGGTGCTTTATGCTGCTGGTAGCAGCCATGAGTGGTGTGTTCATAAATGGATGGACATGGGGTGCATCTACATCAGGTTGTGTTGATCATGTCTACATGCCTAAATACAGAGTTGCTTTTATGTATTTGGCTGATTGGATATTTTTGTTAAAGGAGCGATTGATCAGGTGTACCTTATGAAGTGGCCATTCAGTAAAGTTGAGCTTTTTTACATCGGAGTCTATGGGGATAAACTTGCCAGCCTCCAGTGGCCATTCACGGAACTGCAGGTCTCAGCATGTAAACATTTGTTTTTTTCAGCTGCCTCAGCTGAACTCTGCTGCTTCTTCCAGATTGAATAATACAGTTGTTTGATGAGCAAAAGTTTCAGATGTTCTTTAAGTCAATTTTCTAACCTTTAAAGTTGACCGATTAATCATTATTGAAAATAATCATGTGTTGCTGCTACATTAGTTAAAGAAAATCAAGTGGAGTAGAATTATGTTACGTACTGTGTTTAATTTCTGTACAAATAAATGCCTTTGCAGTGTGGGGAATGAATTGAATTTAAAATAAATCTGTTTGTTTGTACTCACAGGATGCTGAGAGCTGCCAGGCGAGGGTACGGGAGTTGGAGGTGG
This sequence comes from Etroplus canarensis, assembly GCA_015106775.1. Classification (NCBI taxonomy): domain Eukaryota; kingdom Metazoa; phylum Chordata; class Actinopteri; order Cichliformes; family Cichlidae; genus Etroplus; species Etroplus canarensis. The sequence continues at coordinate 26,973 of VUQH01073085.1, read as the reverse complement.
AGCTGCAGGAGCTGCAGCAGCTGCGTCGTGCTCGGACTTTCCTGCTGAGCGGCGAGGATGACGGTGTGGCTCTTACCCAGACTGTCCTCAGTATCACCCCGGAGACGGACACCTTCCTGGAAGCCGAAGATGGGGAGACCGGAGGAGGCGTCAGAGAGGAGACTGCGGGTGGAGGAGGTGTTGGAGGTGAGGCGTTACCTGAGTCCAGCCCCGTGAGGAAAAGCTGCAGCGACACAGCGCTCAATGCCATCGTCGCCCGGGACGCATCTGGCCGAAGGAGAGGCAGCTACGCTCTCCACGCCAACAGCGTGCGTAAAAGAGGCATGTCCATCCTCAGAGAGGTGGATGAGCAGTACCATGCCTTACTGGAGAAATACGAGGAGTTGTTAGGGAAGTGTCGACGACACGAAGAGAGCCTGTGTCACGCCGGTGTCCAGACTTCGCGGCCTGTCTCCAGAGACCCATCTATGAAAGACTGTGCCATGGGCCCCGTCGTGGCACCTCCCCCTACTCCCACCCAATCGCCCTCCACCCCTGAAGCCATTGAGAGCATCAGCAAGCAAGTGGAGGCGGTGGATAAGCGGCTGGGGCAGAACACTCCAGAGTACAAAGCTCTTTTTAAGGAGATCTTCTCTCGCATCCAGAAAACCAAGATGGACATCAAAGCTACCAAAGCTGCGAAAGCTAGCAAATCTGGGAAATCTGGCAAATCCAGTAAACACTAAATTTACACCGACTGGCTCTAGAGAGGATGATAATGTTGCTATTTCAGTATTTAAGTTCATGATAGGGCCCGGTGTGAACATTCCTACAGAGGGTGCTACTTTGAAATCTGCTAAATTCAAGTACAGTTACGTCAACAGAGGTCAAATCAAACTCTTTTTATCCAGAACTGAAAGCTTCCAACAAACAACAACAATCTGATTTGCATGATCAATTTGAAAAAGGTGTAAAATTAAGCTTTATACAGGCATAGCAAACATGTATGAATTCATTTAGGCTACCAGTACCCAAATCTGTATTGGCTTCACTGCTTTATTATGTACACTTATTACACTACTGCACAGCTTAAAGTACCACAAAAACTAAGAAAACCGAAGAAAAATCTGTTATTAACATGAACTGTCTGTTGCTTTTAATATAAAGAACTAAAATAACATTTATGTAATTACAATAGGACAAAGATTGATTTCTCATCTCACAAGCAACAGCGCTTCCTGTCTCAAGAATGACCTCAAGGTGCTACTATTACTTACATCACTAATCATCGGGCCCAAACGGAATCTGCGGATTTTTTTATAGTTTCCAGCGGTGATCCAGGGAAAAAAATCTGCAGAATTCTGTGGAGTGTTTTTGCTTTTTACATTATCAATGATAAGTTAAAAAAACAAGTATCACAAGCATTGTTTCCTAAGCAAATATGTTGCTTTTTTTAAAACAATAAATCAACCTAAATTTTATCAGCATTATTGCTTAAGCTTTTGAATTTAACACTTTTAATTTCAGGACATATTTTCAGGGCAGCCGTTTTGCACTGATCAGAGTCACAACAACGTACACCAGCGACAGAGAGGCGGAAATCGCAAACATTTGCAGAGCAACACGCACCTCTTTAAACTCTGCGGAATACACTGCACTCAGATTCCGTTTGGGCCTGCTAATCGTATTAACTCTGCTAAAGCATTTTTGTCTGGATGAGGGTCCACCTTTCTTTGTGGGACCAAACTTTAGCTTCGACTTATGGTTCGTCACTCTTTGAGGACTAGTTTGAGATTTTTTGGGAAATTGTCGAGTTTGATGAAAGGCTCCATTTAAAAACTACGCTTGCATGGTCAACATGAGGCCAAAGCTCATAGTGACTACTGCTCATTTATGCTTGCTTAGCATAAAAACTAGCCCGGCTCTGTGGTCAGCAACAAATTATGGGTTCTTTGGGGTTGTCGACCAGGTTATTTCTTGACAAAGAGCATACATTTTTACGTTTCTGCCTGCTACATTACCGGCAGCTCAAATACTATAGCTGGCTAGCTACCTCGCAAACATAGCAAACAGATGTGATAAGTGACTTGTGATGTGACTGTTGTCAGGGGCCAGGGTTATGTTAAAATGTTACAGAGAGAAAGCGATTGGGGCCATTTATCATTAATTCTTAAGCAATACCTTAAACAAACTAGCATGTGTCAAGCTCGTATAGCTAGTAACTGTGACAATGCATTCAGATAGATAAAGCTAAATTTTACTTTTACAGTGCTTGTACTGCAGACAGGGTTGCCAATGTGCCACAAAACCAAGTGACTTAAAGCCTCAAAAGTTGATTCTGTTCATCTGGACGTAAGGTTTTCCGTGGGAGAAACGTTTCATCACTCATCCAAGTGACTTCTTCAGTCTCAACTGACTGCAGGTTTCCCCAACCGTGACTTAAAATTAAACCAAGGCCAAAGTGTCACAAAATGCAATTCCCTGAATGGCCACTTGAGGCTGGCTCTAAAAGTGAGTCAGTCACCATAAAATACAATGTTAAACTGCCCTGCTTTGGAACTGAACTTAAGTATCTTCACGGTTTGGTACTATAACCTTTTTTTTTTTTTCTAAATCTGGTTTACCGATACTGAAAAAACTACAGGTGGTGAATATTTATAGAACTCACCAGTTTAAGTTTTACAAAAGCGTGAAGTCATGCATTATTGGGGTATGGCAGTTTTGAGTGACAGGGTGGTGCCCATTATGTCACTGGCTGTCTGGTGGGGCTTTTGTAATATTTGTAGCTCATCTGGCTCTAGGACCAACAAACTGATGCAACGGTGAGGCATCTGCTATCTGTCCGCAATTCACAAGAATTGCTACTCCTCCTACAGTAATGGTCAGAATTGAAACAAACTTACACACAGTGATCACCTAATAGTCATTCACGCAAAATGTACGCAAGGTCAAGCTCATATTTGTTCTTTTGTAGGCACTTTTCCATTTTCACAAGAATTGCTACTCCTCCTATAGTATTGGCCAGATGTTACTGAAACCTGCGCACAATGATCACCTAATGGGTGTTCACTGAATATTATACTGAAGGACATGGTCACATTTGTTGATTTATGGGCACTTTTTCATTCTCATAAGAATTGCTACTCTTCCTGTAGCAGTGGTTCTCAAACTTTGGGGCGCAGAGTTACTGCAGGTGGGGCACGGATAAGAACGTGAAAAATATAAAGTCAAACTAAGGCGAATAGGTATGATGTGTTTTTGTGGAAAAAGGTTAGGAAGGTTGTTAATGTTACTGCACTGATGAGATGTACTTTTATTCAAGTCAAACTCAACACGGATCTCTTTTTTTTATTGTTAGTGATTGATAAAATGGTGGGGTGTAGGTTGTGAACTTTTTTTTTTGGCTTCTGAAATGGAGCACGCCAAAAAAAGTTTGAGAACCAGTGTCCTAGAGTATTGGTCCAATTTTCTGAAACTTGCACACAATGATCACCTGATGGGTCTTCAGCCAAACTGTGCTCAAGGTCAAAATCATATTTGTCATTTTAAAGGCACTTTTCCATTTTCACAAGCATTGCTACTCCTAAGAATGCTGGTCTGGATTGCAATGTTCATAAGCTGAGTGTTGTGTGTTCCCTTCTGCCATATATACATAAATACCATCATTAGGTTTATTTTTTGCATAATAATCTCTTAAACTAGGTCAGTGGTGGTCAAAAATTAGGACTGTTGTCCTAGATATGACTGTGAGCTTACTTGAGTTCTCAATGGATTCTAATTCTCAGTAGCTTGTGCAATACAGCCAGCCAATGACAAGAAAACTTCTCACTTTCTTTCTGTACTTCACACGTTACATTTTCAACTACAGCTGTGAGGGATTGTGAGCCAGATGAGCTGCTACCTCTCTGATGTTCTGGTTTGAATAGTCGTGCAATTTTCATGCAAATGAGATCTACCCAACCAACGGACGATAAATTCAGCTTGTGACAACTCTTAAAAACTTGGCCCGTTCCACGGAAACTCACTGACCTGGCAACCCTGGCTGCAGAGCCCATCTCTCATTGACGACGATGATACATTTCTAATTATCCCGAGCATATTTTTCTACATATGTTCTGCTAAGTTTTCATATTGGCACAAAATTGGCGACAAAAACGCTAAAACCGATATATCTGCGATAGGCCCAGTAAATGCTAAAGAGCTGCTGTCTTAGAGACGAGTTGCAAAGGACAATCTCTGCAGATAGTTGTTTTCACTATTTCCTGGGCATTATGACCTCTCATACAGAGTACAGTACATATGAAATATAAGAATTTTAGGTTATTGAGGAGACCAGTGAAAACCACTGAATGAGGGCGGCATGAAGGTTTGTGAAAAGCTACTTTTCTTTATAATTATAGCTAGACAGACGCACTGTATAAAGGATCTGTAACCAGTATAAGGCTTCAAACCAGGGCTTTTTCTAACACCTAGCAGTCTTACCAAACTATAAACTAACCTGCAACATATTGCACCTTTTTCACAATATACAATACCTATGCCTTTTTTTTCTTGGTAACCTCCTATACGTAAAAGTTTGTTATAATGAATGTTATTACAGCTCATATTTTATACGCAACTCTTCAGCATCGGGAAAGACATAGGCACAGCTGACACCTGAGGGACCCCACACTTGTGTTTAAGTCTTCAGTACGTAAAACGTAAAAAAAAAAACACGCTATGGAGGATGGATTTTTTTGTCTGCAACCTAGAACAGTTACTGAGCAACTGTTGCTGAAGTCAGTGCTCGTGTCTTATAGAGTGATCCACGCGTAATGAGAGGAGAATATGTGTTAGCAATGCCAAACCAGAGCCTGTTGTTATTTTATGAAGGCTCATAGGGTTTCTGTACTGTAATGTCTTACCTATTGCACTTAAAAATGTCTGACGCCTCATCTTTTCATATTTAGAATAGCTAATATTAAACAGTACCTGTGTATTTATTTTTGTGTGAATGTTTCTCTTTTTTTATTTAAACCTTTTCAGTGCCTATATGTGAATGTCTGTAACATAATGTTAGAATGAACCTGTTTAATTTGCTTTACTTTTATTATCTAGTTGAAATGTGCATTATTAAAATTTAGTCTATTCAGGTACTAGTTCCTACCATTAATGGACTAAGGCCTACTTCATCCTGTTAATAAAGCGTTCATATAATGCATTCAGTCTTGCTGTATTTGTTGTGTAATTAAACTGATTGGTAATATTCCATGACCCTAGAATCAGTTCTGGCAGCTGGGAGTTCGGACCACTGAGGTTTCTGCTCATATGAGCCTCTCTCCTGTTATGGCTTCTGGTCTCGATGATCCTGTTGATGTATCTTCACGGGGGACTTTTGAATTGCAGGGCCCTTACACAAGACCACTTTACCTTGAAAGATCCTACCAGCAGCAAACAGTCTCACCTCTGCAGCTATAATAGATTCCACTGTGGGAATTTTTTGTCCATCCATCCAGAAGTGCATTTGTGGGTTCTAGTTCATCCCAAAGGTGTTGGATGGGGTTGAGATCAGGGTTCTGTGTGGACCAGTCAGGTTCTTCAACATCAAACACATCCTGTACCTTTCGGCTGCTCACGTGTATTCACCAAGGGGACGCCACAGCAGATTAATATGCACTGGTAATCTGACGCTAGATGCCCTTCCTGAAGCAACCCTCCATGGTGAGGGGTGCTTGTGTCCCCACCTGGAATCAAACCAGGGATCTTTAGCTTGTAAACCATGCGTAAACCATGCAACATCAAACGCATCCTACTGTGCCTTTATGGATTTTGCTTAGATCTTCAGAGCACAGTCATGCTGGAACAGAGAAGGGCCTTCCCCAAACTGTTCCCACAAAGCTGTAAGCCAAGAATTGTCAAAAATACCTTGATAAGCTGAAGCATTAAGATTTCCTTTTAGTGGCCCTAAGGGGCTCCGGCCAGTCCCGGAAAAACAACCTCATGGCATAATCCCTCCTCCAGCAAACTTTACACTTAGCACAATGCAGTCAAGCGGGCAATGTTTTCCTGGCATTCACCAAACCTGGACTTTTCCATCAGACTATCAGATAAGGGAGGGTGACTGCTCGCTCCACAGAACAAAATCCACTACTCCAGGGTCCAGCGGCAGTGTGCTTTACGCCACTCCATCCAACTCCTGGCATTGTGCTTAGTGCTGGAAGGCTTGCATGTAGCTGCTTGGCCATGGAAACCCGTGCCATGAAGCTCCCATAATGCAACTTTTCCAGTTCTCTAGTAAATCCAAAGTTGTTCCCCCTCTGATTTCAGCTGTGCTGTCTGATAATCATCTGCTAATTTCAGTAGGGGTGCATTCATAAACTGGCGTGCCCTTGGGGCTTGGGGTTCTGGGCTGACAGGCAGCATCACCCTGGCATGTTTGTCAGTGGCACGAGAAATCGGAGCAAAACTGCACAAGTACAGGGAGAGTGACCGAACTCCACACAGATAAGCCCTACTTGGGTTTGAACCCACAACTCTCTTGCTACGAGGCCACAGTACTACCCACTAATCCCCTGTGATGGCCGTAGGATGAGACAGGCTAGCCTTCACTTCACCATTATAAAAAAGCCTTCTCTTGTTTTCTTCACGTGTATCAGGTTAGAGCCAGACCTTAGAAAAGTGCATGTCCCGCAGAGCCAGTCAAAATTTGGGACGCTGTCCCAAGATGTTGGACAGGATAAGGTGAAAATGCTCCGCTGCCCCACGTAAACAGGGACAGGCTCTGGAGCCGCATGTGCAGCGAGCGCCAGATAAGCATAAGCAGCCACTGCAGAGTGGTCGCATGTGGGAGATGATTTTAAATATTCACATGCGTTAGTAACGTTCATTCATCTTCCGCTTACCCAGTTCAGGGACCCTGTCAGTAATGCTGGTAGACTAATTCATACTTATCGGGCTGCGTCACCTTTACTCTTTTGTCAGGAGAGACTGCAGATCGCCAGCCGTTCAAATGCTGATCATTTAGAGAGAACAGGGTTCTCTTATTGTCAATCCGACCGCGTGGCCTAATGGATAAGGCGTCTGACTTCGGATCAGAAGATTGAGGGTTCGAGTCCCTTCGTGGTCGTCTTTTGTTTTCGTTTTTTTTTCTTGGTCTAACCTGCAGCGTGGGCCACGCTTGAGACTAAAATAAAAACGAAATGAAGATATCCGGTAAAAAGTTCATGTGTGATTTACGTACGTGGAACTACCAGGCTTTATGTATTGCTCTGAGGTGACTGCGCTCAACGGCCGCGGCGTACGTCATACTGATTTAATACGCAGCAGCAGCAGCAGCAGCAGCGGCGCTAATCTCACAGTAAACACCTACACTTCACACAGGAGCCACCTGAAAGCGCCGATCCGACTTTGAATAAGGCGACAACCGCTAGATGCGCCGTGGCAGCAGAGTGGCGCAGCGGAAGCGTGCTGGGCCCATAACCCAGAGGTCGATGGATCGAAACCATCCTCTGCTATGGCTTTTGAACTTTTCTGAAAGTCAACAATACTGACTGGAGTCAGCAACTGTGTTACCGTGGGACACGTCTGAAAGGTTACCTCCCGCTTAAAAATGCATCACTTTTATATCTGAATGCGACTAAATACAACAAGGATAGAAGGAAAGGCTGTCCTGGCCTGTTATTTTATTAAATAGTGTGCAGTCCCACAGATGATCCGCTGTGGCGACCCCTAACGGGAGCAGCCGAAAGAAGAAGAAGAAGAAGAGGCAGTCCCACATAGAGAGGGACTCTCAGCGCCGCTCTAGCTATCACTTTCCAAACAAGCACAACCAACATACATGATGTGTGTGAAACATCTGCAGGTTTGATGAAAACAAATTTAAGACAGATAAAGTCATTCAGTTATAAAATGCATGATATGTACACAGTTAAATAAAAAAAAATCAAAAACAAATCCTCAAAGGTACTTCTTCTACTACTGAACAAACTATTAAAATATTTACACAACTCAAATGAAATAACTGCCCCCCATCCAACGCAAAACTTCGGGAAAACAGTCGCATAGTGGGTATAAAAATGCGAATTAAGTTTGAAATTCTTTATGCCTGTTCAAAATGTTAACTAACAATAACATTTTCAGCTTTAAAATGTTGAAATAGTTAATATTTGTTTTCTCATTTTTATGACAGGTTTTCTGATGTTATTAAGCACTTTATATAGATGTGCATGTGTTTGAAGTTGTTGACTGAATAAAAAAAAAACTCTAGTTTGTAACAATGCCTTTATGTGCAAAATGGAGCATCATGCAACAGTAAGAATGTTTCACTTTGCGCAGGGTGGCCAAATTTGGTAGATGGTTTGGCTCAGGATCTCCAGAATCCATCAGCTTCTCTGCCTGTGATGCCCGCCACACATGGGGTTCCATCCTGCCCTCACATAGTTCTTTGGCTATGGCAAGGTTTCCATTTTGGAGTATGGCCCCTTCTGATGCGCAGAGAACTGCAAAAATGGAATCCCCGTCTACGGCTGTTTTTTTGGGCATCTAGCTTAAGAACAAATGAATATAATTACCATCGCTTGCTTGAATAAGTCTGAACTGTGC
>VUQH01073085.1:3592-18394 GCA_015106775.1 Etroplus canarensis | reverse complement strand
GGATTAATCCACACTGGTAATTTGGCAGAGGTTTTACGCCGGATGCCCTTCCTGACACAACCCTCCATGGTGAGAGGGGCTTGTGTCCCCACCTGGAATCGAACCAGGGACCTTTCACTTGTAAGGCGAATGTGCAAACGACTACGCTACCGGGGACACTCAAATGCTCAAAATAATTCAGACAGCTTAGTGTTGTTACTACGGAGTGTAATATGTTGAGTTCATGTGACTTTTCGCCCATTTTTTTGAATTAATTGATCTCATACTTTTTGACTTTAAGTTTTTGTGGCTCAGCTTAGCATCGCTTAAACATATATTTTACTTAATTCTGTTTTTTCAAAATTATCCAACAGATATGTTAATGTATGTTATTTATGTTGTGTGTTATAAATGTGTTATTTAAGATATATTGTGATAAAACATATAATAATATACTGTAAAAAAATAAAATAAACTATCTATATATATATATATATATATATATGTATGTATTTATTCTTTTTTCATTTTTATTCATTTTTTTCTGTCTATATAATACTTGATTAATGGTACTGCGGTTGTGTCTGTTTGCATTAGTATTTGCCTACACAGCCAACCAGTGCCGATGTGCTTGTGTATGGTCCTTTTAAAATCCAACATGTAGCTCTTCACGGATGACGCTGTACATAGGTCAGTAGGTGATTGGTTGAAAAGTAGGCCGGGACAGGAAAGGGAGCCACAGTGGAGCTCTCAACGTATAGGATGAAAAAAACACCAAAGATACAAAAAACAGTGTGAAAATTCATTTTTTTTAACACTAATCACAAAAATCAAGAGTATCTCACAGATTGGTTGTTTTACTTTAAATTAAATAATTTAATAAATTTTTATAAGTCAAAGTGTTTGCCTTGCATTTAATTCAAACGTTTAGTTGACATAAAAGGGCATGTTTGTGTACTTATTTAAGTTCTGTTAACTTGATTCCAAGGGAGAGGTTACTGACCTTTTTAAGCTACACGAGTGTCCTTGTGTAGTGGTTTACACTTTTGACTTACAAACAAAAGGTTCCTGGTTTAATTCCACAGGGGTCCACAAGCCCCTCTCTCCATGGAGGGTCACTTCAGGAAGGGCATCCGGCATAAAACCTCTGTCAAATTACCCATTAATCTGCTGTGGCGACCCGTTGGGAACAATACAAGGGAGCAGCCGAAGGTACATTCACCACATGTACTGAAAACAATTAAGTTGACTGTAAAAAAAAAAGGTTTTGTATGGCATGTAATGGAAATATTTTATCTATGAAAAACTGTAACTTTTTAGTTTGTGAACTCAAAAAATCAAGGTAACTGATTGCCTTAATTTTTTGGAGTTCTGTGAACCTATTTGGGTTTACAGTGTGTCATTCAAACCATAGTTGTCATCAGAGGCGCTGCTTTCCACTAGGCATTGCAGGCAACCATCTGGGGTCCCAGGCCAGGGGGTGGTCCCTGAGGGCTGACAAGCTTCAAACTACAGCAGTGGCAATGTGCAAAGTTTGCAGTGACAATAGAGGAGACCTAACCTCCCTAAGGGAGCCCTGCCTGTCTCCTTTCACTAACTGTTTACTTTGGTGTTTAGCAAGAGATAGTAAGGAACAGCATCCTAGTGCACCTAGGTCTGTTGGCCACAATGTGAATGAGTCAAATCGAAGCTTGTAGTTATAGTATTAATGCTGTTTTGCTGTCAGATTATGTATAAAATAACAGTGATGATAATGGTTGGGCCCCCCACCCCGTGACCAGAGCTAGAATTGCCACTGGTTGTCATACTCTCATATCATCTTCCACTGATTTCTGGTTGTCTGGACAGCAGTGCAGACTCGTGGGTGTTAAGAATAAAACGGTACTGTATATATAGGTTGGATAGGGCCATTGATCTGTGTGGATTTTGTATGTTTTCCCTGTGTCTGTATGAGTTTCCTCTGGGTTCTTCAGTTTCCTTCTCCGGTTACGTTAACTGGTTACGTTAACATTGGAAGTAAACATGGAGATAAGCATGCATGATTGTCTATTTCTCTGTGTTGGCCCTTTTAAAAGCTGACATTAAAACCATATCAGTTTTAAAACTGCCTGCAAAACATGATATACACCTAAAACTTCACCACTTGACAAACCTCTAGTTTATTAGTGTTCTTGCAAATGTCACTGCTATTCTTTGAATTAAACAAACTACCACAGTTGTTACTCTAGAGAGTAATAATGAAATCATTTGTAAATTGTGCAACCTGCTGTTGCTGTCTTGGACAAAATTGGATGGCATTTGCCCTCACTGGGACAAATCCTATTGTTTCAATGAACCTAGCACTGAAAAAATCATTTTCAGTCTATTAGATCATATCTCTACAGTTTAGAATCACATCAGTCTTTTAAATAAGACCTAAACTTGTACTTTGTACCTTGCCTAAATGCTGCGCCTTTGTGGTTTGGGGTTGTAAATATTTTCTAACGACGTAAATACATAGAGCTACATAGTGTAACATACTGATGGTCACACAATGAGTTCTGTTTACCTGAGATTTGTAGAAGGATTGGTTGTGACAGCTGATTGATGCAGATGCTGTTGTGGCGCAACAATTGTGCACGGCGTCCGCCCACTACCGTACCTCATTTCATTGTTTCCATTAAGTCATGAAAAGGTCAGAGAATACCTGCCATCACATGCGATAAGTGACTATAGCACTGAAATAGAGCAGCTGCTTGTTGGCTGCTCTGGCTACATGGCTACAGAGCTGCCTCTGTGACTGAAATCCAACGGGTTGGAATTTCAGAAAACAAAACTGCTTTTCTTACTATTAAGCCAGTGATGAAATGGGCTGCTTTGGGGGGCAACTGGTGCTGCTATTGAGCTTTCTATTTTGGGCGAAAGACCCATGATGAGGGAATCTCTGGGAGAAAACAGGGCACCATGTGTGTGTTCACATTCCACATGTCTGACCTATGACAGTGCCCTCTGTTTGCAGCGCTCTGCGATGATCTAATGAAAGTCCAGACAGACCTCAGATTTAGGAGCTGGGAGAGTTGTTCTCATACAAGTCTGATTCTCCGCTCTTCTTTTCTGTGTTTTTTTATGCAATAAAAGAAACTGAGCACATTTTCTTTTGAGCATTACCCGTTCACACCTGAGAGTTGCCTGGGGCAACTGCTGACCTTACCCGTGGTCGCTAAATGTTTAACTGCATTAACTTTATGAAAGTTCAACAAGAAATTGCTGGAGTAATCCTTTAATGAATATCACTGGTTTGTAACAGCTGATCTTTTTTCCCGTTTACTTTCATTTTAAATGATGATAGCATTGTATTGAAAAGTAAATGCTGACATTTCATGGTGATGAGGGTCAAGTAGTGTAAATTTCAACTGGTCAGATTCTCCATTTTATTCAGACTTACACTATATGGGCAAAAGTAGTGGGCTACATACACATTATGCCTACAGGAGCATTTATGACGTCCCATTCTAAATCCATGGGTATTAATATAGAGTTGATCCCCTTTTTGCAGCTGTAACTTCTGCTCTTTTGGGAGGGCTTTCTACAAGATTTTGAGTGTGTCTGTGGGATTTTTTTCTCCATTCATCCACAAGAGAATTTGCGAGGTCAAACACTGACAATCTCTGTTCTAGTTTATCCCAAAGGTGTTGGATGGGGTTGAGGTCAGGGCTCTGTGTAGGCCAGTCTTGCTCTTCAACGCCAAACTCATCCAGCCATGACTTTATGGACCTTGCTTTATGGACTGGGTCACAGTCTTGCTCAAAGAGAAAAGGAACTTGTCCAAAGTGTTCCCACGACCTTGGCTAAGGTAGATAGCTGCCCCTTACTTAGCCTCGTTCTGCTGGATATCTCTTCCTGTTAAAAGGGAACTCTTTGTTCCCACTGTCACCAAGTGCTTGCTCATTGGGGATCATGTGATTGTTGGGGTTTTTGCTCTAATATTGTAGGGTCTTTAACTTACAGTATAAAGCACCTTGAGATGGCTTTTCTTGTGAATTGAATTGGTGCTATATAAATAAAATTGAATTGAACTGAAATGAAGCACAGAACTGTCTAAAATGTCTGGTTCAGCTGAACATTAAGATTTCCCTTCACTGGAACCAGACCAATCCCCCAAAAACAACCCCATAGTGTTATCCCTCCTCCACCAAACTTTATAGTCGGAAAAATGCAGTAAGCCAGGTAACATTCTTCTGGCATTTGCCAAACCCAGACTCATCCATCAGATTTCCATATAGAGAAGTGTGATTTGTCACTTCACAGAGCACATTTCCACTACTCGAGAGTCCAGTTGTGATGTGCTTTACACCACTCCGTCCAGCAGTTGGCATTTTTCTTAGTGATGTAATGCTTGGATGCATCTGCTTTTACATCACCAAGCCACAAAGCTCCTGGCGTGCACAGTTTTGAGTCAGCCGAGGGTTGGTGACTTTTAAACACTATGCACCTCTGCGCTTGGCAACCCCTCTCTGCTGCCTTGCCGCCAAGTTGCTGCGGTTCCACTTTGCAATCATACCACTTACAGCTTATCATGAACTACCTAGGAGGGAAGAAATTTCATGAACTGTCTTGTTGCAATGATGGCATCTTGTCACAGCACCATGCTTAATTTTAATGGGCTCTAGAATGACCTGATCTTTCACAAGTGCACAAGGCAGACTGCATGACTAGGTGCTTGGTTTTATACACCTGCAACTATGGGACTGAATTGAAAATGTGAATTTAATGATTGGGAGGTGTTTTCCAATACTTTTGTCCATATAGTTTATGTGGGAAATTAAATACGGGCTAATCCTCAAACTGTGATCAGAGTTATAGACTGTTAACATCATCACAATTTGCAGCATCGACCAACTTGAAGTACTTTAGTTGGCTGATGCAGTTCATTTACGTGTAACTGAAAACTATTAACATTATGGGTTGCATGGTTTTAATCCTCCAAATAAAATGGTAAGCATTGCAGCTAAACTAGCTGACTAGCTTAGGTCTTTACGTTTTTCCTGGAAATGTGCCACTGTTTTACTTTGGTGTTGGAAAAAACTACAAAATGCAGCTGTGAGAATGCCACCGACGATTTCATCTTTCTTAAACGTTTAGCTTGTGCTACTACAGTTTCTACTTACTGACACGGAGGGCCTTGGTATATCTTTTTAAAACCTTTAGTTTGCTCTCTTTTACCTTATTTTCTTGTTGGACCTATCCAAAAGACAAACAATTCCAAGAAAAGTCCTTATTCTTTTTCTTCTGATTTTTTTTCTTTCTTCTTATTCTCTGTCTCTCTTTCTCTTTGGTATTTCCCACTTCCTCCGTTCTATCCAGCTGGGACGGCTGGAGATTTTACACCCAATTGGTTGAGTCGGAGGCCTTTGTCGGAGCCCTTCTCTAGCTCCACAAGTGGCAGAAGGGACCTGGGTTCTGAATGGAGCTTTGTGTACTGTTTTTCTAAGAGGGGGCCCTCTCTCTCCAGCTCTCATCTGTCACAGGTCCCTCTCCGTCCATGCTCCACAATGCCTGATTGTTTCTGCCAAGTCGCCAGGTTCCAGGCCAGATCTGAACAACGCTTTCCTGCCAAATTCCGACCCTGGTTTTCGTTTTTCTTCCACTCACAAAGGGATTCTAAGTTACTGTCCACGTTTTAGAAGGAGTCTTAGATAGCTGTCCACCAGCAGCACTTTGTTTGCTGAGTGTGTCTTAGAGCTAAAGGCTATAAAAGTTTCCATAGGCAACAAAGGAAAGAAAGGAACTTAAATCAAAATGAAAGAGAACAGTAAGTACCATTGCTGAGTATACATTTATTGTCATTATTAATGACAGTAGGTGAAAAACATATACATATACATACAGAAATTTTTTTATAACACTATTAACTGCTTGTGGGATAATTTTCCTGAAGTCATGTTATTTAAATTTAAGAACCCAGGAAAACACGAGGATGAAAAATTAAAACTCATTCAACAGTGTGCACTCTGTTTAGTTATCAAACTGGCAATCTCACCACTATCACTTTCCAAGAAATATGTTGGACAGGAGAACTGCTTCCAGGGGAAAGAGTTGATGTTTTTCTAGATGTCTGACAATATGAAGAGGCGTTGGGAGAGCCTCAGAATAATTCATGAGAAAATGAATTCATTTTTCAGGTATCAGTATAACATTACTGTCACATTATTGCTCCCAGAGTGCCTCATCATAGCCAAACTATTTCTTTTGCTGGTCTCGTTGGGAGAAGGTTGTTTCTTTTCTGCTGTAATCATTCATTTTTTTTGTAAATCCGTTGAGAAAAATCAGATATAGTGTTATTGAGTTGTAGTAAGAAAACACTAAATAAATAAATAACCAAATAACTACCTAAATAAATGAATAAATCATTTTGAAAATGCTTTTCATTTTTTTCAGAAATTGGGACACATTAATGCTTGTTTTTCTTATAATACCTTTGCATGTTTTTAGTGCAGTTTTATATTTTTGAGAACTTTGTTCGACCATAAAGCGAACAAGTGTTAGTTATTAGTTACACTTATTTTGGGGGGGAGAAGGGATGCCCTGCTGTGTTGGCGCCTAAAAAGTATGCAACACAGTATATCTCCTATATTCTTTATAAAACAGTGACACAAGAAAAATGTATCATACGTTGTATGGACAAACGTATTGGGCCACATCTTTTATTCAGGGGTATAAAATCAAACACCTAGCCATACAGTCTGCCGTTAAAAACATTTAGGAAAGAAGGGATACTTCTGAAGAGCTCATTGAATTCGAACATAATGCTGAAATAAGATGTCACCTCTGCGACAAGTCAGTTTGTGAAATTTCTTCCTTCCTAGAGAGTTCATGATCAGTTGTAAGTGGTATTATTGCAAAAGAGAAGCATTTAGGAACCACAGTAACAACAAGTGGCAGATCACATTAAGTTACAGAGCGGGGTTGCCAAGTGCTCAGGTGCATAGTGCATAAAAGTTGCCAATGCTTTGCTGACTCGGTCTCTCCAAACTTCTTCCGGCCTTAACACCTACACAGAAAGTGCACGCCAGGATCTTCGTGGTATGGGTGTGCATGACCAAGCAGCTGCATGCAAGCCTTACATCACCAAATACAATGCCAAGTGTCACATGGAGTGGTGTAAAGCACACCATCACTGGCCTCTGGAGAGCAGTAGACATGTGTTCTGTGTAAAATTATAATTCTCTATTTGGCAGGCTGATGGGCAAGCCAGGGTTTGGAGAATGCCATGGAAACATTACCTGCCTGACACATTGTGTTAACTGTAAAGTTTGGTGGAGGAGGGATAGTGTTATGGGGTTGACCTGGGCTCTTTAGTTCCAGTGAAGGGAAAACTTAATGCTTGAGCTTACCAAGACATAATTGACAATTTTATGCTTTCAACGTCGTGGGAACAGTTTGGGGGAGGCCCTGTTCTATTCCAGCATGACTGTGCCTGAGTATGCAAAGCAAAGTCCATGAGCTTGGTGAGGAAGAACTTGACTGGCCTCCACAAAGCACTGACCTCAGCCCCACTGCACACCTTTGGGATGATCGAGAACTGAGATTGTTAGCAAGGCCCTCTCATCCAACATCAGTGTCTGACCAGGATGAATGGGCAAAAATTCTAACATACATATTGTGTGTAGTGAGTTGTTGAATCTTGTGGCATTCTTGGTGTTTTTCCTGGCATTTTTGCGGCTGTCTAGTCTGTCTACAGGTTGTTTTCCTTATATTCTTGTTTATTTAACAGTTTTCTTTCACTCTGATATTATTTCCATTGGCTAAATATGTGGGTGAAGTACATGCCCATCATAGTTTCTTTGTGGTTTTAGATGGTCGTAACAATATAAAGTACTATAAAGCTGGAAGATTTGTTTAAAAATCAGTGATAGTTTTATCATGTGCAAAATCTAATCAACAAATTTAGCCATAACTGATGTAATGTGCTTATTTTTCCAAATAACCAGTGCATAAGGTATGCTGTTTTCTTGCTCCAATCACAAAAGACCTCATTGCATGCTAACCAATAAAGCCCTGTAATGTTGCATGAAGAAACTCTATCAGTGGCAGTTAAGAGTCTGGGCATTCCTGGCCATATGAGACACCAGTTCCAAGAAACTAAGTCTTAAGCTCCCCCATAAACACAGCACCAGCAATATTGTCAGCTAAATATAGGCTCTCTTCTGTCTTCTCCCTCCTCAGTTACCCATCGCTCTCTCATCGCTCCAGTTTGAAATGCATGAGCTGATCATGGATTATGGTCTGTTGTTTGTTTGTTGTCTGGGTTCTTAAAATCTAATGCACCCATGCCACTGTGTGAAACAATGAAGGCTGTGTAAAGTTCAAACCTAAGACTTACAACCTTTGCTATTCCAGTCAATCAGATCAGGCAGTGGTTGGATGGCACTGGTGGCCTTATGTAAAAATTAATGACAACTAATGTTTCACACACTGAAAATAAAGTAAACAATGTACAACCACACTTCACCAAGACCTGGCTTTGTCAGAAAGACAAGAAAAAAATGTGTAGCTTGTGTGCTTATCTGGATAAAACTGCATTAAAAAAATAAACTGCAATTCAACTTTGGAAACAGTAAAACCTGCAATAATGAGGTCAGTGAGAAACAAAAGGAAAAATAACAAGGGAACATGAACGATAAAGTAAAATCAGTCAGACAATATTTCACCTGGTTTTCAGGCTATAGGAGAAGGTGATATACTTTAAATCATGTACCATTAATGGTTCTTAACATGTTCAGGTCTCACTTTTCATGGCATGACACTGTCCACCCTTCTCTAATTTATCTTGCATTGCAGAGTCACTGGAAGCTGCATTCTAGCAGTGCTAGTAAAAGGCGGTATGCATTGCACACTATGATCCTCAGATATACTAAACAAATCCCTCAGATTTGATGTACATACAAGCACAAATCGCTGGTTTTCTTTGTCTGCGCAACAACACAAACACAAGCGTTCTTATACACAGCCTGGGTCGGTGCTCTTACAGACCTCCCCGTCTCTGTCCTCCACATCCTTATTTCAGTCATTACATTATTCTGTTTTTTTTTTTCAAATTTTTTCCCATGTTTGTCTCATGTTTAGCTCATGATGACATCTAGTTTTAGTCTGTTAAGTTAGTCTTTATTGACTCCTTCTGAAAATTATGTATTTTTCACCTTCTTCTCCCTCCTAATGCATTCAGAACTGCAGCCCTGCTCTTTTATTTCAGACATTTGACTGAGGGTCAGACTTAACGTTTAAGGGCACCCAGGAGGCTGCATATTTCAGAGATAGACAGCCTGCTGTGATTTACTGAGTGCCGACGCTGAAGTAGCTGCAATCTGTTTAACTTCACTGAAGTTGTGTGTGTGCATGTGTGTGGATGGAGTGTGGAAAGGTGGGTAGCACAGTTTTTGGCAATCATAGCAAAAATAGAACTGTTTGATGTGTGAGTCGTTAAACTGCAAGTTTGTTTTTCTTTGCATGAGTTGATGTGGAACTGTTTGCATTAATGTGTGTTCATGTATGCATATTTTTATTTGTGCGTTCTTGTGTGTGAAGAGAAAATTAATGTCAATTGATCTTTTGTTTAAATTTAAAATAAGGATTAAGAGCTGATATTTCACTAGTAAAACTCATTTTACTGAAAAGTTTGAATATTTTCCAAAATGCAGTAAAAACAAAAATTTGAGATATGTTAAAGTACGAAGAAAAATATTTTCAAATAAGTTTACTGACCATCTTAACTATATTTTGTTATTTTCCACACATGAGGAATTTGATGGCAACAACATAATCAACAACAGTTGGGACAGAGGCATGTTTACTATTGTGCTCCATCACCTTTCCTTTTTACACCACTTTTTAATCATTTTGGAACTAAGGAAATCTTGTCCATTCTTGCTTGGTATAAGACTTCAGTTGCTCAAAAGTCCATGGTCACTGTTTCTGATTCTCCTCTTTATGATGAACCATACATTTTCAATAGGAGATAGATCTGCACTGGCAGTAGGCCTGTCAAACACAAGCACTCTGTGTCTACGAAGCCATACTGTTTTATCCACTGCAAAATGTGGTCTGGCATTGTCCTGCTGAAATAAAAACTGAGTATATGTCAGCATTTGTCTCTCTCTAAAATATGAATATACACCTCAGAGTCAGTGGTACCTTTGCAAACATGCAAAGCGAAAGGTGATAACAATCTTGATGGGCATTTGCGGCACAGAGAACTTGACCTCCCCTTTTTTCCCTAAAAATGAGCTGAAATGTGGACTCATCTGACCGCAGTCTTTTGGTCCATCTGAGATGAGTCAGACCCAGAGAACTTGGTGGCATTTTTGCATGGAGTTGATGCATGGACTCCTCCTTGCACAATACAACAGACTGTATTAAGTGACAACACTTTTTCCAAAGTACTCCTGAAGCCAGGTGGCTCTACTAGTCACAGTAGCAGGATGATTTCTCAGGCAGTGTTCCCTTAGGGCTCGAAGATCACTCGCATTCATCAGTGTATTCGGACATTACCCTATGCGGAGATGCTGCTGAATTCTCTGAGTCTTTGCACAATATAATGCATTGTAAATGTTGAAATACATAAATTGTCTGCACTCTTGCTTTGAGAGATGTTCCTTTTGAAATCACTAATAATTCTCTTGCAAACTTTGGCAAAAATTAAATGAGCCACGACCGAGCCTTTGACAGGTGCTACTTTTATATCCAATAATGGTACCTCACCTGCTCCCAGTTAGTTAATATTCTGTGCACTTTTAAAATTTTATTTTAACTCTGTCCCAACATTTATATTTACAAAATACAATGAAGTTGGTCAGTAAAACTACTGAAAATCTTTTCTTTGTACTTTTGTCAGTTGAATAATAGTTCATGTGAAGTAACATATCACAAAATTTTGTTTTCATTGCATTTTAGAAAGTTTCCCAACCTCCCTAGAAATGGAGTTTCTGGAAAGGAGGGTTTAGAAAATAACTGCGGTCACTGAATGTCCTCATAAGTACAGTGAAACGAAAGGAAGTCATTACAGGAAATGATGTATTAACCTAATGACTCTCTCAGCTTGAGGCTTATGTTAGAAGAAAGCAAGATTTTTCCACTTAAACTCAGCAGCCCTGCGTCTGCTTCTTCAACAGCTCTGAGGTGATGAGAGGCCTTGACGCTGCTTAATAGATTAATAGATTATCCCCATGGGCATGCGTGTGTGTGTGTGTGTGTGTGTGTGTGTGTGTGTGTGTGTTTGTGTGCTTCACGAGCATTCAGGATGAAAAAGTGTAAGTTGCTCTGCATGAATGCCTCAGAAAACACCAAAAATATATGTACTTTAAATTGTTTGTGTGTGACTAAACCATAATTACATATTTAACATTCATGTCTCTGCATTTAAATAAGGTTGTGGCTTTGAATTATCTATTCAAATGTATGGTGGCAAAATCAACCAACAGTGTTTTGTGGCTTCAATGTGCAGTCAGTGGTGGGGAAAAAAAAAATCTAAAATTATTTAACATACTAAAAGTAGAACAGCTGCAATTTTTTGGCACTTTCTGGCACTTGTAATACTGCTTACATGTTCAGTGCACATAATGCATGCATAATATCTTCTAGATATACTAAAAAACAATAAAAAATAATAAAAAAGTTCATACAAATTCAACTTTTTTTTTCCTTTTCTGAATTTAAAAATGTACCTTCAGCTGCTCCCTTGTATTCTCCCCAAGGGGACACCATGGTGGATTAATCCGCATCAGTAATCTGGCAGAAGTTTTATGCCGGATGCCCTTTCTGACGCAACCCTCGATGGTGAGAGGGGCTTGTCTCCCCACCTGGAATCGAACTGGGGCATATCGCTTGTAAATAATTAACTAGATATGCTTGCAAAACACAATAATCACAGCAGCTGTGCAATATAATTCTATGAAGTGGATTTTCCCCTGGTGATGTTTCATGGCTTCCAGGAAGGTTTTGTCTTTAGTCTGGCTGGTGACCAATATCATCATGAGAACCGCAACACCAGTTTGAATCCATCCTGCTAGACATCACTGTAATTCATAGCCCGTAAACTAAGGTCACTAAAAGTAAAACCCTTCATTTTTTTCCTTTCACAGAATGATGTCTTCCATGCAAGCAACGCCTCCCTTTCATCCACCGCCTGAGGAAGCAGAAGTGATTGGTCAGGACAATGCAGGCTGGGCTGGTGATGAGCTAGAGGGCCCAAAGGAGACGGTGTCGCCTTCTTTGCGCGACCACTCCGACCCAGACGAACTGCAGCCAATCAGAGAGAAACCAGGGGATGCTGAATGGGAGAATGTCAGCCCTGCTGTGATGGTGAGAAATGAATTAGGCACAGAGCAGAGAAATTGACCGTATCTTATCTTGAGATTCTGTATATTGCTATAATTCAGATCTATAAAACAAAAGTGGTTAGGGTGTGTACACAGAGTACACAGTCAGGGCACGTGACTCATAAAACACTTATGAAATATGTGCAGGAGTACATAGGGTGTGGAAACTCTCATGCATAATGATGTTTGTGCACTGCTGAGTGAGGCGTAGTGTGCGCGTGCACACACACACACACACGACCAGCAGTTCTCTCTGGTCTGTGTGCTACAGGCAGTGCTGTAGGCAGCCCAGTGAGGTTTCTCGTCTAGAGGGCTAAACCCTTGGCTTCCTCACATCTCCACAGTCTGTTTTCTCGTGTGTGTGTGTGTGTGTGTGTGTGTGTGTGTGTGTGTGTGTGTGCGCGCCTACTGAGGTGTTACTTTCCTTCAGGTTCTGTTGGTCCCTAAAGGACAAGACATATTTGGCTTAAGCCTGGCAGGAAAAGGGAAACTTTCCTTTGGTATGATTGTTGTGGCAGAACACATTTCATATTTTCCTTAAGAAAATTCCTATTATTTTTTTGATTGCTTTATATTTCCAAAGCATAATTCTGTTTCTTTGCCTGTTTTGAAAATGTAGCTCAGTTATACTGACCCATTCTCAATGCATACTAAGAACTGTAAATACAGATGGGTATTAATAGCAATATTTGAAAGCTTGACTTCACTTAGTAACAGTGCCAGAGTTCAAATTTGCCTGAAGGCAAAACTGTTCATGTTTTTTTTTCTATTTTTTTCTATATTTTTGTCTCCACCTGTATATACACGCGTATGTGACCATTGTCCCTTGTGGACTACCACATGAGACTGTTGGGAACCTATGAAGAAATTATTCTTTCAAGTGTGTTCAGAAAGAGGACAGGTAGTTCTGGGCCAGAAAGTAACAAAAGTTCAATGTTGGAAACAGTAAAAAAAATGTTAAACAAAGTTGCGACACTGCACAAAATGGCTGTCAATCAGCGAAACATGGGAGGTACACATTCTGTAGACAGAGAAAGTAAAAAGATGACCTTCTTCACTTCATCCTCTTAACAGCCTTCAACAGTGAGGGACAACTTAGACTAAAACTTTGTGATGGAAGTTTAAAGTTCATTTACAAGCGGAGGCCACATTTTAAATAATAATGCAAATAATAATTTAGATCATATTTTTTGGTTTCTGAAATACAGTCAGTCCACCTTAGGGCAACACAAGGTATTGAAAACAGTTCATAAGATGGCCCAGATTAGTTTATTTCCTAAGGTTTAGTGTATCATATCATGGCCTTGTGCTGTCTGCTGCAGAGACTGACTGTAGGACTTCTTGGTTGCTATGTATGATCTGCCCATCAGGCCTTACAGCTTGCACCCTTCTGCTTGTATAACTCTTGAACAGACCTGAAAAAACACACCTGAACAATCCACGACTGACACACTATCTCGTAATCCTCATTACAGAGGCATCTTCCGCTTAGAGACAAAGTGCACAACAGGGCCTCCTGGAGCCATTTCAAGGGCGTCTTAAGATCCCGCTGTTAGCCAAAGCCCCTTGTCTTTGAAACATAAGCCTCCTAAAGTTCTTGGAGATCCCCCCACTCTGTAAGGGGAGGAGAAAGCGTCCAGAAATAGCCTTGGTGTTAGAACACCTGTGCTAAAGTGTCTGTTGTGTGGGACAATGTGGTCATCTCGATGGGCTTATCCTCTTGATAATTATAGACTCCTTGTGCCTCTTGCTTAACTCATAACCCCACAGAAACAACAGCCCTGGGACACACATACTCTGGTCATGCAACAAAACATAAAGACCCATCAGATATCTGTCATCTATTATCAACAAGAATTTTTGTCACCTTGACGGAGACATGAAGGCATTAACATTCTAAAGAAAGAACGATCTTATATTTAGTATTTCAAAGATGATGTTTAAAAAATATCATAGCTGAGTCATCCACTCAGTGATGTAAGTTAGCATCCAGTGAATGAGCTGTTTATCACTGTATGTTTATTTGACCTCTCTGTGTAATGACAACCTATTTCTCTTTTATAATAAACTATTTAAATATGCTATATGGAGAGGAGTATTGGGCTACACTTCACATTCATTGAATTTAGGTGTTTCGTTCAGTCCCATTGCCACATGTCTATAAAATCGTACTCCTAGACATGTAGTCTGCCTATAAAAAAATTTGTGATAGAATGGGTCCTTCTAAGCAGTGTGTAATAGGTAGAGGTGTAATAACTGTAATTGGATGCTACCTTTACAACAAGTCACCTGGTGAAATTTCTCCCCTCCCTCCTCCATCAACAGTAAGTTATATTATTGCAATATGGAAGCATTTAGGAACCACAGCAACTCAGCCATGAAGTTGCAGACCACGTGAAGTCACAGAGTGGGGTCGCTGAGTGCTGTGGTGCATAGTGCATTGTGCTGATTCAGTAAGTGCTGAGTTCTG
>VUQH01073007.1:18452-57494 GCA_015106775.1 Etroplus canarensis | reverse complement strand
TATCCTGTATTTTTCTCTCTTTCTTCAGAATTCTTGCTTGCCAGGCAATCTCTGCATTCCTTTTTGTCAGATGTTCATTCACAAATACTCCAGTGCCCTTAAGCTTTTTTACAACCTTTAACAGTTCAACTTTATGTTTCCTATTCACAAATCGAATGATTATCTTTTGTTTTCTTGCCTGTTTTTGAGGAATTGTGTGGCAAGCAGCTATGGTTGTACTGTTCATAGTGATGCCATTGCTGTTGAAGAACTGAGTAACTTGTTCAAGTGTCAGCAGTTCACCTGGTGGTGCATCCTCCCCCTTGAACACAAATGCACAAGATTGAACAGGCTTCAAAATAAAACAGGAACCGAAAACACAGAGAATCTAACACAAGGGCAAACTTGACAATAAACATAGCAAGGAATCACTGGGGAACTAAACCTACATACACAAGGCAGGGAATGAAAAATTAACAAAGGAGGCAGATACAGATAACTACTGAGAAAACAGAAAAGGTCCTGAGGAGCTAGGAAACTTAAAGAGCAAGGAGACACTTCAAAATAAACAAACCCAAACTACAAAAATGCAAGACCACAACAAAAGTAAATGTACTTTTAAGTAGAATGGAAATAATCAGACTCATATACATTATATTATTGGATCTTTGTAGTTGCAGATAATAGTAATTACTTACTTATTGCTGGGTTGTCGAGCTATGTTAATGTAATTTATCCACAAAATAGTAAGTAACTAACACTTTAAAATACATTGTATGGAGAGCAGAATACAATATTAGTATCCAAAATATGGTTGAGTAGAAGCTGAAAGCATAGGATACAATTACATTAAACATGTTCTTTGGTAAAGGACTATGCACCAAGTAACATTCCAACTTGTCATGTTGTCCAGTGACATTTGGCATTATGTCTTTTGGCTATGCCCCTGCAGCACTGATTATGATTACAGGATGTCTTCTGACTATGACTGTTTTGCTGTATGGTTTACATCTAGTACTCAACCACAATTGTTTTATCACAAACTGAGTCTTACTGCTCTGTAATTCTCTGTAAGTAGCACAGCATAACACAACAGTGTGAAACAAGACATGACATTTCTTTTTTGTCAGCTGTGGCTTTATAAACCTTTTTGCTTCTCTGGTACATGGTGTCCATGTTTCTGGAAAATATTTACTGCACCTTGTGCAGTCTGTAATACACAAGCTTTTGCATGTCACATTCACACATGCAGAAGACTGAACATGAAACCTGAAGGCTTCATGGCAGCCTCCTGCTGTTAAGACAGGGTAGCAATACACTTCTAGGATGTACAGAGTAGTGGTCTTTCGTGCACAGATACCCATTACAACAAATACTGAAAGATGTGCATTGAGACTAACCTCACAACACAGATGGATCCTCTAACTGGCTATAGGCTTGTAGGCATATGGGCACCATGGGAAAAATGAAGCTGCTTGTTCTGACTGGCTAAACAAATGTATGCAAATTTCATTGTGCAGCTCTGCAGTGGAGAGTAGAGAGAATGCATAAAGTAATATGGGGAGGCAGTTCTGTGAAACAAAGCAGGTGTTCCTTGGCATCATATGTGTTTGAATGTTTGCCTTACATTAGAATCAAAGACACCTAAAAGCAAAATGAAGAGAAACATGTAAAGGGGTTTGTAGTCCAGCAGCAGTGTAGTTCATAACAAAGATAATTATACATCATTCTGACTAATGGAGTCTTCCTCCATGCTTGACATAATGAGCGAGAGTTAATTGGGGTATTCCTCAGGCAGGAAGATGAAGGATAAGAGGCAGAAGGGGGAAAACAGCAGCAAAGGTAGCTGACTTAACAAAAGGACCAACATCCATGACCTTAACAGCAACCAGCTGCATTTAGAGCGACTGGAGGAAGAGGGTCAGACCAGAGGTACAACCCGATAATAATAGTAACAGTATAAATAACAAAGTTCACTGGAGGTGTAAGCAGATGCAGAGGAGGAGGTGGGTGGTAGAACCCCAGAGGTTGCAGATTATTTGTATTTTCATACTTAAGCCCATTTAAATTTCTCCATCCCTCTCCTTCTCTCCAGGAAATAAAACCTGAGGCTCTCATCTGCACCATCAGCAGCAGTGTGAACAGCGGTGCCTTTTGTCAATTTGACAGCAGGCAGAATTAGTATACAGTAGGAATAAAGGAGTAGTATTATCCTAACACGCAGCACACACAAACAAACTGTAGAAGTAATTTCATCCATGAAGATATACTGTAATCCGGGTCTACTTATTCCTGTGTGTACAAGAGATAAGACATATCACTCACAAAAGAAATAAGGAGAAGCTAAATGTCCAGCACCCTTAAACAAAGCATGCTGTGAGCTGAGAATTGCACTTATGCTCTGCGGTGTTTCAGAAGTTGTTGGTGGGTTGCAGGGTTTTGGACAAAGAGCACTTTGTTACTTATGCTGTCATACCAATACACATTATATATCCTTATCTATATCTACAGTACAAGTAGCAGATGCAGAAAGATGGCATGCATGTATATGACTGAACCACTATGTGTTATGACCCGTGTCTGTGTGCCTCCCTGTCCGTGCCATTTCCTATTTTATTTTGAAACCCATCCTGTCTGGTTCCTGTGTGTGTTATCACTTGCAGCTGTGCACCACGCCCTCCTGTATCATTTGTCTCGCTGTCAGTCTATTTATACCGTCATTCTGTTCTGTCCGTTGTCGCGTCCTCGTCGTTATTTCCGCCTCAGCCTCCCTGAGTTACGGACTGTGCCTGAGTGTGTGTTTTTGGTTTTTGCCTTCACCCCTGTCGCCTACCTTGGACTGTGCTTGTGTGAACCCGTGGCAAATAAAACCTTTTAATATGCAAACCGGCTGCCTCCGAGTCCTGCGTTTGGGTCCGCACCCACACACTACAGAGCCAGCCATGACACTATGGCCTGATTTGCTCTTTTTGTTGCCCAAAGAATGCTGGCCTCTGATTTCTAATTTTTCTTTTGAGTATGTGATTCAACATAATTTTCTTGTTTAAGCTGTTTAAGTTTAGTTCCTAGTGCTATAAGTGATAAGACCATTATTTGATGATAAAGGATGACAAGGATGAGCTTTTGGGTAGTTTAAATGTTTTAACACTTAACAGATTACCATGAGCAGATATATCATCTTGACAATGATATGACCTTCTATCTAATGTCTAACAACAGCTTTCCAGTAGTTGTTAACCAGAAATAGTATCTTCATTATGGACTGCCATGTAAAGACATTGTGGTAACTGGGTGTGGCTGCTGCTCAGCTGGCTTTCTGGGTCCTGATTGCTCCACCAGAATAACCAAAGCCTGCAGGACAGTGGGACCTCACCTACTCCTTCCTTGCTAGAACTGCTTCATCAAGACCAGCTCCACCCTATGCTGCTCCTCAGCAGATTCCACTGGTTGCAGCCACTATACACTGTGTCCTTCAACTGCTGGGCATAGGCAAAAGAATGGTCAGTGGGCCCCGACCAGGTGTTTCCAAACTAATGAAGGTAGTTCGTGGGGATGTGGACTGTCCAAGTTGGCCTTCCTGATATCTTTAAAGCTTGAGAAGCTGAGAAGGAGCTGGTAGACTTAGTGCTGCAGTCTGCCAGTGAACAGAAGAATCAGACGCACAGCTGAATCCATCACTAGCCAATTGCATGCCTCTGCTATTACTTCAAACAGGTCCTGAATGACTGGAGGTTGTCTGCCTCTCTTATGAAGACTGATGATAGAGGCTGGGGAAAACAGAGCAGGCCAGGTTTTAGCCACAGCATGGGCCAGTAGCTTTTCCAAAATCTGTATCTGTTTTTCTGCTTGGCTTTGGAGCACCTCATGGTGTCTTCGATATGATACTACTTGTTTGCTATGCATAGCAGCAAGTTCAGCTGACATCTGAGCCAGCAAAGCCACTGGCTGCACAGGCTGTGGATCAGAAATCTTCTGTGCTGAGACAAGTTGGGTACGATCTGCTCTGCTGCCTGTGGGATCAGTCAGAATCAGAGAATTCCAGAAATTTAGACAGCAAATAGTCTTTTATTTTTACACTGCACCAGGACACCATTTCAGGTGTGGTGAAGCTTATGCTAGACAAACTCAGGAGTAATCCAAGAAGAATTGGGAACAGAGCAGGCCTTGAGGTCCTAGCGTGCTAGTGTATATAAAGTAGGGAGTTGATTAGTGAATTGGCATTACCTGCGACAATTAACCCTCTATGCTATTGCTCCCTTTATCAGTCTGCTCCACCTCTCCTATAGCAGAGCAGAAACCACACCCTGCTACTACAGACATGTGTCTCTAAATGCCTTGTCGATGCCAGAAGTCAGAGGAGAATGATCAGATTGCTTTAGGTTTGTAGGAAGGCAACAGTAACTCAAATAGCCACTCATTACAAACACAGTATGCACAAGAGTATCTCTGAAGGCACAACATGTCTCACCTTGAAGCAGATGGGCTATAGCAGCAGAAGATCACACCACATGCCAATCCTGTCAGCTAAGAACAAGAAACTGAGGCTATAACTCAGATGGGCTCATGAAAATTGGTCAATAGAAGATTGGAAAAACGCCACCTGGTCTGATAAGTCTCGATTTCTGCTGGGTCAGAATTTGGCATAAACAAGAAAGCACTGATCCATCCTGCCTCATATTAAAGGTTCAGGCTGGTGGTGTATTGATGTGGGAGATATTTTCTTGGCACACTTTGGGCCAATTAGTACCAAGTGAGCATTGTTTAAATGCCGTAGCGTACCTGAGTATTGCTACTGACCACGCCCATCCCTTAATGACCACAGTGTGCCCATCTTCTGATGGCTGCTTCCAACAGGATAACTATGTCACAAAGCTCAGACCATCTCAAACTGGTTTCTTAACACGGCGATGAGTTCACTGGACTCAAATGGTCTCCACAGTTACCAGATCTTAATCTAATAGAGCATTTTTGGGATGTGGTGGAACGGGATTTACATCATGGATGCTGACAAATCTGCAGCAACTGTGTGATGCTACCATGTGAATATGGATCAAAATCTTTCAAGAATGTTTCCAGCACGTTTTTGAATCTATGCCATGAAGAATGAAGGCAATTCTGAAGTCACCTCACTAGTACTCTAATGATCTAGCCGGTGAGTGTATATGACTTGTAACAGCTTCCTCGGGCAGCTCCATCTTCAACATCCCTTGTCCAATATGTCCACTATCCCATCTCTGAACTTGTCCAGACCATCTCTCTGACTTTGTCTTTAAACTTCTCAACATGTGCTGTCCCTCTGATGTACTCATTTCTAGTCCTGTTCATCCTGGTCAGTCCCAGGGAATTATCAATATCTTCAATTCTGCCACCTCCAGCCCTGCCTTCTGTCTTTTCATCAGTGCCATCGTCTCCGAACCATATATCATAGGTCTAAATGCTGTCTTGTAAACCTTTCCTTTCACTCTTGCTGCTATTCTGCTGTCACAAAGCACCCCTGGCACTCAGCTCCACCCACTCCACCCTGCTTGCACTCTTTTTCACCTCGTCTTTTGCTTTAGATAGTTAATCCCAGGTATTTATACTCATCTATCGTCACTACTTCCTCTACTCCTTGCATTTCAACATTAATACATACAATAGAATCCTTTAATCTAATCTTCAGTTGAACTTGGAATATTAAACTAAATGAAATGCTTTAATTTTTCAACTTTTTAGCCTAGTAGAAAAGTTGAAGTTTGAATGCCAAAGAAAAAACTCCTGTCCTTGTCTACACTGATGTATTCATTTATGCTGCACTTTTGCACAGTCTTTATACTACCAAACTGTGTGAAGAATTTTGAATTGGAGCCACTGAGAAAAGGGTACATAAAAAATTCTTTCTGGATTCATGCTTCTTGCAGTATTTTGAAGACATACTCTCAGGAACCTGCCAATGGGTTTCTTGAGGAGAACCTAGACAGTTAAATATCCTTTTCCTGTAGATAGGAGTCAAAAATCAAACTTTCAAGGTCTTTTCCTTCACCACTTCACTTTCACTGCAAAAATAATTAGTTTTTTCTTGCCTTACAGACCCTTTGCAGAAGCAATATATGTTCATGCTGTGGCTGTAGTTGTCTTTTCTACACTCTGGGTTAGACTTTCTGGCACTGGTGCAACATGAAGAAACATCAGAAAAGAAAACATGGAAAACTTGCATTCATTTATTTCCGGCACTGCTCAGATTTAATGTTCTTAAGATCATCAGCTCTGCTTTAAAACTTTCATGTGAATTATTGAAGCAGTCTGCAGCAATGAAGGCAATTTTCAAAAATACACACAAGGGGGAGAAGCACCCAGAGGAAAGAGGTGGTAAAGTGGAGGAGGAGAAAGCAAGCCAAACCTTACACTATTATTAATTTATCTTCTTTTTACCGCCCAAAGATTTACACAGAACATGGAGTGAAAACCGCAATGGTGGTTTTATTTCTGCAAACCAGTTCAATCTCTCTCGCCCTCTCTCATAATGCATTCAAGACACGTATCGACAGCAAGAAAATACAGCAACTGTGTGCAGTTCAACAGAGCACTGAGCAAGCTTTGATGTTTTAATCTGTGTGGGCTTTCCTTTTCTGAATAGGTAGGCAGCCTTGTAAATGTCCTAACAGAATAAGAGACAGAACTGAACCAGCATTTGAAAGGACCTCATCGCTTAACCTCTGTTTTTCAAGGACTGTTAAGGGTGTGATTCTTTTTCTCTTGTAAAGACCAGTTTTTCCTCATATACACCCCCCTCCCACAGCTGTTGCACTTTTAAATGAGGAAGTGATTCATTGATCAAATCATAGATATTAGCTGCTTCATTACTGCTACTTCGGTACTAGAATTTAGATACTTTAGTAATAGATTTTCAGTTTTAAGTACTGAATGGTGTCAAAAATTATAAATAAAATACAGTTCCAACCCCCCTATTGTTATTTTCTTTCATTGTTTGGGTGATGTGTGTTATTCTAAAATTGTTCCCAATAATGCTGTTATTGTGAAATGTAAAAAAAATTTGAATATTAACAATAATTATTATTATATAAGAGTAAGCTGGAACTTTTTCTTTGTGTTATTATGAGAGACTCTGTATGGAGAACTATACAAAAGGTTGCAAAAATATAAATTACACAATTATTTATAAGAATATCATGTCCACAATATCAGTATTTCATTTTTAAATATCATAATTATCATCAGTATCTTGACACTGTTTTTCCTTTCCTTTCCTTTCCTTTCCTTTCCTTCCCTTTCCTTTCCAGTTTTGCCTCTGATCACAGATGGCACATGGATCACCTGATTTATTTCCACTGGCCTCAAAGTCCTAATGTTGTTCCATCTGCTGTGACAACCACCAAATATGAATTACCAATCACATTATAGGAGATCATACATAATAAATTAAATGTGAATTAAATCAACAAATGAATACCAGACACTGTCCTATATACATGAGGCCAGGACAGCAGGGCAGACAGCAAGAGTGCTGGGTCAGGTGTCTCGGCGATGATTTGAACATGGGACTGCAACTTGCTCTAGCTACAGTACCTTTTAAAATACATGACCCTGAGCTAGATATATATTTTTGTGCCTACAATATAGAAGTACTGTACAAGAAAAAATAATGAAAAAGTTTTCACCCCCTCTGTGGTATTTTTCAGTTGTTTTTGTGTTAAAACCTACAATAGATGATCAATTTTTTTCCATTTGATGCAAAAATTTTACACAAAACAGTCCAAATTGGTGAAGTGAAATGAAAATACAATTTTAAAAAAACATCTAATAAGTAAAAAACTGAAAAGTGGTGCATGTGTAACAAGTCTATGAATGATCGGGCAACTCACTCCGGGCGCAACTTATTTATTTTTGCAGAAGGTGCCAAAAATATGAAGAAGCATTCATTAGCAGGAGCGCACTCGTGTATGTACTTGCTCATCATTTTGTGACTGCTGTTCTTCGGCTGGCATCAGCTACTGTATTGCAATAACCAAATACTCATAAAATCTCAGAAACGTTTACTCTGGAAAAAATCTCACAAAGACCAATACAATACTGTCTCATTATACAATTACACAGATACAATCACAGTTTCTAAACACATTTATCAATTAAATTGAGGATGTCACTTTTAAACCAAATGCTTCTATGAACCTAAAATTACAGTTTTATTCACTAATGAATTACTCTTATAAACTGTATTTATTTTTAAAACCTGTTTCAACTTAAATCCTATACTGTCTTTTATTCTCTTTTACGCTTGGGTAGATGATAATTGCACTTTTAACTTTTTTCATGCATATACTCATATAAACAACAAAATGCTTTAAACTGAGTACAATGTATGCCAGATACAGGCTCTTAGCTTAATAACAAAATTAGCACTGGCTTGTGTTCAGACACATACACTTTAGCTTAGCAGGATGCACCCATATCTTATACTGTCTCTTCAGTATGTAGTTTATTGCAAACTAGGACTTGTATCTCTGAACATACAGCTCATGTTATGTTAGCTTATTCTGATCTCAAACAGCTTCTCATTTCACGGCCATGGTTGCCATGGACTTTATTCGCACAACATGGTGACTCACTTTCACCAGTCCTCAAACTCTTCACATTACTCTTTAGATCAATTTGTAATATGTACTAAGCCACTTGTAAAACATTGCTACTGGTTTATACCCATTTTAAGTTTCTTTTAATCAGCTTACCTGCAAAAAATATAAAGAAACATTCATCAGCAGAAGCATAGTTGTGTACGTAATTTGCAGACTCGCTCATCGTGTACCAAGTGTTCTTTTTCGGCTGAGGTCAGCTACTGATGCTTAGGACACCCTGCTGGCGGAGTCGAGAATATCCCTTTTGCGACACAGACAAAGGTATAATAGCTGGATAGACTTACACAGTAGTTTTACTGGATGTTTATATCAAAATCAAAGGAGCAACTGTTTCTATGTCTAATTCAATCACACAGTGCCACGCGTGCATATTTATTCACCCCCTTTGCTATGAAATCCCTAAAAGAAAATCTGGCACATGACAATACCACATATTACCTTCAGAAGTCACATAATTAATTAAATAAGGTCCACCTGTGTGCAGTCTAAGTGTCACATGATCTAAGTATATATATACAATATATCTGAAAGTCTTCAACACCACCAACCAAGCCACACCCCGAAGACCAAGGAGCAAGTTTTGTAGAAGTGCAAATCATCGCTGGGTTACAAAAGAAAATATCCAAATTCCCCAGAGCACCTTTAAATCCATCATCACAGAATGGAAAGAAAATGGCACTACAACAAACTCTCCTAGAGAAGGTTGTCCACCAAAGCTCACAGACAAGGAGGGCATTAATCAGAGAGGTAACAAAGAGACAAAAGGTAACCCTGAAGGAGCTGCAAAGCTCCACAGTGGAGAGTACTGTATCTGTAAACTGTGTAAGCTGTATACTCTGCACAGCTGGGCTTTACAGAAGAGGCCAAGTTTAAAATAGGGAGGCTATTTAAAAAAAAAGAGGCCCTTTGGCTACTCCCTTGTATTCTCCCCAAGGGGTCACCACAGTGGATTAATCTGCATTGGTAATTTGGTGGAGGTTTTTAGGAAGTAAAATGGTGCGACAGAAGAGATTCTAGGATCAGATATTTAAGGGGAATCAGCCTCTAATCAGAATATTGCATACATTGCCTTAAGAGTAGCACATTAATTAAATGATACTTGATACATTACTTAAGTAGAATGAAAAATAATCATAATGACAATATGGAATAATATGCCGGATGCAACTGTGTTTGTTGCCCCTTCCCCCTTCAGCTAGGTATGCATTACAATATTACTTTTAAAAGCAACCTAATTAGTTACATGGTTTGTAATGTCTAAGAATAATTTGGAATGAATGATTGCTGATTTTAATATAATGCACCTGTTTATGGTGGACCCTTTAATTAATGAAACATGAGGCAAAGATTTAAACACGATGACCAGAATTTTCCAAACTAAGTTGAAAATCAGTTTGTGGCAAATAAGATAAAAGGAGAAACATGCACACCATTGTTTCAGTCTCTTAACCACATGGGGCAATCCATCTAATCAAGTAATTAAAGTAGCATTGTTAAGTACAGTCATTAGCAAATCCTTTTGCCTCTCCATATAGTGATGCAGAAAGCAAACTGGAAAGAGATTTGCTTTTACATTTAAGTTTTGCAGCTGCCACTTCAGTGTACAAGCAGCCATCCTGTTTTATCCATGTTTAGAATGATATAAGCCCTGGTGTGAAGTCCATCGCATTGACATCCATGCAACTGGATACAGCGCAAAACTGATTTGCCAATGTACCCTATATTATGTGATGTTGTAAAAAAAAAAAATCCAAAAAATTAAATGCATTATTATTATTACTATTGCTTTTGTTTCATCTTAGGGATGCTAAGGTGAAATTTAGGGGTGCTTGAACACCCCTAAAAAGGGCTTAAGCTCACCACTGTGGTATGACTCACAGTTCTGCAGTGTGAATCAGTAAGAAACTCATCATATCTATTTCTTTTTTTATTGAAAGAAAAAAGAAATGAAACTGGAAGAATTAGAAAAACTAAAATTGCTGGTCAGAACATAAACCCGTAGGGTTTACACATTATTGGAAAGACACTGAGAGTATAATTTATAGGAAATTGTGAAATGAAGAAAAAACAAAACCCTGAACAGGTGACCCTTCACAACTCTTATATCATTGTATAATATGGGTTAGGTTTTCAAGAAAATGAATAAATAATCTGTTAAAATAAAGGAAACATGAATAAATGGTTTTCTGTCCATTGCAGGAAATTAAATACCTCCAGGTGCCTCATTACACTGATGAAAAAATATATGTATAAAATTCAATATTACATTAAAGCAGTTCTGCACAATGATTTGCAGAATTGCCTGTAGTGGTGAAAATGATACTGTATAATTTTCTAACAAGTTGTAGTGTCATATTGTAAACATCTCTATATTATATTATATCATACCATACCGTACAATACCAGCCTTATCTGTAAAACACTTTAAAGCAAACACAGCTTAACAAAGTGTTGTACAGAGCTAAATAATAAGAACTATAAAAACAAAAGACAAATAAAACAAGAAATAAATAACAACACGAGACATACATTAAAGCATATGGCATAAAAACAACAATAAAAACAACTAAAATTCAATGCAATAAAAAAAAAAAAGATTAAATAAGATCCACATCATGTTGGGTCAAAGGCCAAAGATTAAAAATGGGTTAGATGATTTTTGAAAATGGACAGTAAATGGGCCTCTCTGATGTGCAAGGGCAAGTTATTCCACAAGTTAGGAGCAACTATAGAGAAGGCCCTGTCCCTTCTGAGCTTTCCCTAGGATCTTGGTACTTCCAGGAGCAATTGGTTAGTTGACCTGAGAGACCTAGAAGGTGTGTAAAGGTGAAGAAACTCAGAGAGTTAAGGCAAGGCAAGATCATTGAAAGATTTAAAAACAAGCAAAAGAATTTTAAAATGTACAGGCAGCCGGTGGAGGGAAGCCAGAATAAAGGTTATGTGTTCCCTCTTACGTTTACCAGTTAAAAGTTGTGTAGTGGCATTTTGAACCAGCTGCAGATGTGAGAGTGATTACTGACCAACTCCGACATAAAGTGTGTTACACTAATCCAGATGGGGAAAGATAAAAGCATGGATTACTGTTTCAAACTGCTGCCTGGAAAGAATAGGTTTAACTCTTTCCGGCTGCCTTAAATGATAAAAACAGGATCTAACTATGGCTTTCAGTGTCCATCTTAAAACCCAGATTAGTATTAGTGAGCTTAAAATATACTGCCAGGGGGTCCAAATCAAGAGAGGAGAGCTCATAGGAGCCACTGGGTCGAAACACCATTAAACTTTGTTCTCTTCTGATTAAAATTTAGAAAGTTTAAGGCCATCCAAGCTCTAATGTCATCTCAACATGCTGGGAGTGATTTTATAGAAAAAACATCCTTCTGCTTTTGTGGTAGAGAGATCTGGCAGTCATCTGCATAATGGTGGAAGGAGATGCCATGCTTTGTCAAGATGGATTCCAGAGGAAGTACAAAATCAAGCGCTTGTGGGAACCCACATGACAGTGAAGCAGGAGAGGACTTACAACTGGGAAGGCTTATGCACAAGGTTCTATCTGCTAGATTAGAACCAAACCAATGAAGAGCAGTGCCCAATACATGTTGCAAATGAGAAATTAAAATGCTGTGTCAAAGGCAGCGGTTAGGTCAAGCAAAACTAAAACCACATAACCCTAACCCTAACCCTCACCCTCAAGAGTGCTGACTCTGGATGTCATTATCCACCAGGAAGAGTAGCCTTGTTTTACTCTACTGTAAAATAAATACGTTTACTGCAAACATGTATCATTTACTATGTACTTTTTGACTCATATTACAACACAGAGTGGTCAGTGTGTCCCAACAGCAAACATGTCGGACTATCTATGACTATGAGAATAAAGAAGCATCTTGTGACACTGCTGTGATGAGGCTCCTCACACTCTGTGGGAACTTCAACCATTATCATAAAACATACTGAGCACAGGGTATATTAAAGCATTTACACTTTGGCATGCTGTCACATGAATGGTTGGCAAATCAATACAATCTCAGAAGAGCACACGGTACCTGTCAAGGTTTTATGAGCGTCATCACTCGACCAATAATTTGCCTGAGATGAGGGAATCCCTGGGGCCAGATAAAAAGATAAGATTAAAGAAACGTATACAGTGAGGAAGATGAAACCAAATACATTTTCAAAATAAGACATTTCACCTGCAGGCCTTGTGAAGAAACATTTTCAGAGACAACAATGTTTTGTTTTACATAATGAAGTATCATAAATCATTTCAGATCTCTTTCTGCGGGCTGCCATAGTTAATACACAGAAAGCATGAACAAAAAGTGACCTTTGACTAGTAAATCTGTCATGGTGACTTGGTTAAGTAGTGATAATGGATGATTAAAATTTGACATGTTAGCTGAGAGGGGATTGTCTGAAATTAGGACAAAGGGAGCACACTGAAAGAACATACAGTGGATTATGGGTGCAGGTGGGAACGTGCTGAGCAAGCACATGGAAACCTGGAGGGTGAAGAGAGGAAAGAGGTCAGACAGATCAAATGTGTGATGGTGGAATCCAGAGCCAGGTGAGAAAGGGATGAACAATTCAGGAAGTAAAAACAGGAAGCAAAAGGCTATGGTAGGTAGCTACAGTGAGATCAATAAATATTATGGAGCTAATAAAGTTATTTGTAGGTCGACAAAGTTCAACCCATAATATTAGCTTACTGAAAATGTCTTGCAGAGCAAATGCCAGGAGTCTGCAGTGAAGCCTGGATTTTCTGGTTGATTTGGTCCAATGTGCATACACATAATGTCCAATGTCAAGTCCATATGGACTTGACTAATAACTCACTCCTGCACAGTGCTGTGCACACCGGTGGCATGGTGTGTGGTGACATTTAAAGGACGGCAAGCAGAGGCAATGACGATGAGGCCCCCCAGATAATGTCCAGCACATCAAGACGACAAATTGGGCCATATCAAAAAATACCATTTCATGATTTTTTTTGCAGCCTGTCTTTTGAATTTTTTTCTTTTTGTATATACTCGTGCAGCCTCATGCATCTTGCTACATTCTGCTTGGACAACTGCCCTTTCCGCATTATTCCTGGCTGACAACTTATAAAACTTGTTTGTTTTATTAGACCAGACACAGTAGGAGTTCATATCTCCTCCCCATTATAAAGGTTTTCCTTGCTAATTTGCTAAAAGATTTTTTAAAATTTATTCATAGTACATTCTAACGCCTTTACATTGCACACATTGGCCAGAGTGATTACTAAGAGAAAGCTTACCAGTTAAAAAGATAAATGACAGAATAATTTTCTTGTTTACTTGCTAATGCTGCCTGTGTTCCACACATATTTGTCCATTTGTGTAGTACACTGGACAGAAAAAGCTGCTGGCCTCCTAAGCTGACAAAATCCAGTCTTTGTTGATAGAATATGGACACACCCAGGAAGTGACAAAAATTATAGACTCCAATGGTTAGTCAAGATAGCTTCCAGAGACAATTGCCAACTATGTTTATAAGATGGCACTAAAACAGGAGAGATGCAAACATACAATGGGACATGCTTTATGGGACAGAATGCTGCTTGAGATGTAAGAAAAAATACTGCTTTTACTTTGGAATGCTTTCACTGATATCTGGTTTAGATGTTACTGGGCAATGACTGCTTTCATTGCTTGCCGTGATGGAATGCCGCTGATGTACACCATGTTCATAAAGATGGTCTAAACCTCTCCATTGTTCCAAATGGTGGACCCCAAACTTCTATGACAGTCTCGTGTATGTATTAATCCAAAAGGCAACAAACTGAGTGCAAAATGGCACCAGGCATGAGTGTGCAGATACTTTGTCTACATTATTGCTGTCATTCTGTGTCTCTTTGCAACCTGCAACCATGAAAATGCCTCTGCTTATTGAGAATAATTCCAGACGTGATCCACATATTTAGAGGATCCCTGTGATGGGTCATGTTTATTATGTTAAGTGAAAGACTGGAATATTTTCAGAAATATTCTGTTACTCACCAAAATTTACAAGACTACACTGAGCAGCACAAAAGCTGGCAACAGAGGGAGTCATAAGCTAGGCTGGTTCTGTCCAAAGCTGATAAAATCCACATAACTGCATCTCTTGCAAGAGCTGTTTTCACAAATGTACTGCAGCACTTTTCTTTTCTAGGCGTTATGGAGGAAAGGATGTGAGAATGCAAATGCCCAAATCACTCAGAGGTCAGAACAGACATTAAACAGTCTTTACATTGCCAGCTGTGTAGTACAGTGTTCATGTAATTTCTGGCTTAAACCCATGTAAGAAAATAGCTGGTACCCAGCAGTCCCTGCAGTTAAAGCTTGATGCAGTATGATGGCAAAAACCCCACTGTAAATGATGAGATTGTTGTGTTCTTTTCATGTACAATAGTGGTTCATTTAGACCATCCCTTACAAATCAAGAAATATTGATAAAGGAAATTGATGTGTCTTTCATTCATTCATTTGTAATACAACCACAATCAATTTTGGCAATAAAATGGTTAAAATAAAACAGACACACAACATTCAGTCCACAAACACAGAGTAGTATTTTATAATATCCACTTTAATATACAGGAAACACATTTTTATGCTTATGATGCATGCCTGCATGTCTAGAGTAACTGGTCACACAGTTATTTAGGGTCAAAGTCATTGCTGGGTAATTGCCTGTAGACTTCACAGAGTGAGTGATTGTCATGTATCCTGCCTCCTGCTTGCTCTACCCACGCAGCAACTTCGTCTTAACAAGAGGATTTCCAGTTGTGAGCATGCTAACAGAGATACTCTTCTGTTGTATACTCAGTGTGAGATGGGCCAACTTCAGACACTACTTCACAGTCCTTTTGTGAAAATTTAGTTTGTAAACCAATTTTAAAGCAATTATTTAAGTTTTGCATGGGTGTGACTTCCTGGAGCTCCATTGCCACTGTGAGGTTTCAAGACAGCCACTCACACTCATCAATGTGTGATTCTTATAATTGCACAGATTTCAGCAAGGCTAGGTGTCAACCTGTGGCTGACAAGGCTCTGTGCTAAACCGCTTACTTACTGTGGTTTGCAGCTCCCTACCATACACACACAGGACTAATTTTGATCTTCTCATCTCACTTGGCAAGGAAGCAATAAGGCTATTTCCCAAACTATTAAACATTTGAATATTCATTAAAGGCTGGTTATTTTTGGGTAAATTTATAGTTCCTTTACAAAAAAAACCTTATCCCATGTTGTTGGAGGACCTTCACCCAGAGAAACTTTATTTGTTGACATGATTCAGCAAACAAATTCTTCCTACATGTGTTTCTAAAACAGTTTATTTCCACCACAGAGCATTATCTTGGTCTAAACAAGTGAATATTTGAGAACAAGAGTCTGGAAAACTATGTAACAAATGGCAAACAGCTGGAAGGCACAGAGGCTGCGTGGGTGATGAGATGGCAGAGCTGAGGTTCAGCGCCACTCAGGAATTCCCTTTGACTCAAGTGGAGAGCTGGAGGAGGATAGGTAGGCTGATGGGTTTTTTTTCTTCCTGCATTCTAGCAAGGTCGTCAGGATTGGTATAAGGAAGGGAAAAGCATCTACAACATCAGTTTGGTGGTGCGTAGCTTAAATAAAATATTTACTTGAAATTTATACCACCACATTTACATATTATTAATTCATGCACAAACAAATGCAGCAAACATCTCCTTCCTTCTCCCCATCCCATTCTGCCTTACTTTCTTCCTTCTTTGCTTTCATGTCTCTCTTGTTATAAATAAATGCAATTCACACATCCTCATAGAAACCCATTTAACTGTATTGTTTCCTTCTCTCCAGTCACCAAATGGTTAGTCTGTGAGGAGCTAGGTGTCAAGGTCAGGCACATTTAGACACAGGTTCCAAATTCTTAAGTCAACAGGTCAGAGTCTAACATTAGTTTAGATAAATTGCACAACTATAGGAAATTGATTGACGCAAAGTGGAGCTGCAAGCTCCACATGTCTTAAGTGCTGCAAATCTCCTGTAGGGGGAGTTCCTTCTGCAAATTTTTAATGCAGCAAAACTTGAAGATGCTGTAAGTATTCTACTCATTCAGGCAGCAAAGAAGCGAGCAGAGCTGGATGATTAAATTTGTATGCACATACTGCTGTACTGTACAGTTAGGCAAAGGTACATTCAAATAAAGTCTCAAAGTTGGAATTATGTGTGCTCTCTCTTTAAAAAAAATCCCTTTGAAAAGTAAACCAATATGAGGCAAACAGATCCAAAGCAGACATGCACAGCAACCTGGAAATGGTAAAAAAAAACAAAAAGAAAAGAAAAACATAATTTGAAAATACAGCCGTCCTGCACCAGCTCATCTCGCTGTGTCCTCAGACGCTCCCATGGGAAGCACATGGCTCTATGCACATGTTTCATTTGAGCTAAAAATAAGTCATCATTAACGCTTTGATCTTTTGGGGAAAAATCCCCAGTTTAACCGTTTACATAAACTATGTTTTTTGCGTGTGTGTACCTTTGTTGCTGTCTGTGTTATCTTACCTTATCTGGTCTGAAAAGACCCAAGATTTGCTCTAGTCTCATTTCATGGCAACAACTTTAAAGGCAAAAAGCATGGGGAAAAGGACTGTCCAGTACAGAACTATTAAAACCATACACTCTCAATCATGAACACACACAGAGATGCTTTTCTTGGTCAGCACTTCTCAGTGTTACGTAACTGTCTGTCCCTTACATCAGAGACATTTTGGTGCTCTTTTAATCCACTGGCTTATCCCTGCTGAGTCTCAACCAGAGCTGTGTGTGCATGTATTTGTATCCTTTTGTGTGTGTGACATTCATTATACATGAATTTGTAGACCACTATAGCTGCTAATTGAATCTGTATTTCTAAATAGCTTAAAGTAGTTACACTCAGGATGGAAAAAATGAATGTATACACCACATATACAGTGTTGTCATATTTCTGAGCGTTCACACATACTAAATAAGAGAGGACATTTAAATAGTAAAATATTATTGCTACTTTTGATTAAATAGTGCTAAATTTCCTAAACGTTTTGATTATTCATCATGAACACACAAAGCAAATAAGTTCCTTTTAACTGATTAATGTGACTGCAGTATTGCACAAGTAACATCCCTATAAAAACAAACACTATATATGCAAACTACAATTAATGCACAAAGATGCTGCATTAATTGGTCATCAACCCAGGGGTTTTCTAAATTAATTACCGTTGGTTCTCCCTTCGCGAGATGACAGCTTACACTCTCCTGGAAAGGCTTTCTCCAAGATTTTGGAGTGTGACTGTGGGAATTTTAGCCCATTTATCCAGAAGAGCATTTTTGAGGTCAGACACTGATGTTGGATGAAAGTTCCTGGCTTGCAATTTCTGTTTTAATTAATTCCAAAGGTGTTTTGATGGGGTTGAGGTCAAGGCTCTGTACAGGCCGGTCAAGTTCTTCCACACCAAACTCATCTAACCATGCCTTTATGGATGCTTTAAGGACCTTGCCTTGTGTTCTGGAGCACAGTCACGGTGGAATGGAAAATGGTTTGCTTCCTAAAATGTTCCTGCAAATCACAGAATTTTCCCCAATGTATTGGGAAGCTGAAGCATTAAGATTTTCTTTTATTCGAACTAAGGAGCCCAGGCCAACCACAGAAAAAGACAACCCCATTATTTATCCTCCACCAAACTTTACAGTTGGCACAATGCAGTCAAGCAGATGACATTCTCCTGGCATTCATCAAATTCAAACTCATCCTTTAAACTAGCAGATAGAGAAGTGTGATTTGTCACTCCACAGAAAATGTTTCCACTGCTCAAAAATCCAGTGGCAGCATGCTTTACACCACTCCATCTGACAACTGGCATTCTGGTTGGTGATGTAAGGCTTTCATGCAGCAGCTTGGTAATGGAAATATGTGCATTGAAGTTCCTGACCTACAGTTTTTGTGCTGATATTAATGCCAAAGGAGTTTTGGATC
Source organism: Etroplus canarensis (assembly GCA_015106775.1). NCBI lineage: Eukaryota > Metazoa > Chordata > Actinopteri > Cichliformes > Cichlidae > Etroplus > Etroplus canarensis. Next base: position 38,883 of record VUQH01073007.1, on the reverse strand, counting down.
TCTGCAGTCATTCAGTCAGCAGTGTGTTGGTGACCTTGAAGCACTATGTGCCTCAGCACTTCGTGACCCTGCTCTATAACTTTACATAGTCTTAATAGTCCTCATGACTGTGGTTCCTAAATGCTTCCACTTGCAATAATACCACTCACAGTGGATAGTGGAATATCTAGGAGTGAAGAAATTTCATAATCTGACTTGTTGCAACAGTCTCATTATTTTATAGTACCATGCAGGAATTCATTGAGCTCTGTGGAGTGACCCATTCTTTCACAAATATTTGTAAAGGTAGACTGCATGACTTGGTGTTTGATTTTATCCCTCTTTTGCAATGGGACTGAATGAAACACCTGAATTCAATGAGTGAGGTGTAGCCCAATACTTCTGTACATGTGGTGTATGTTAAATGTTTTGAACTGAAAAGTCCTCAAATTCAAGTAAAATGTTGGTACTGGTGTTCAGTGTTGTTATCAAAAGTTACCAAAAAACTAAAACTGACTTCTGTGAAGCCTGATCTCAAGGTTTTTAAGTGTGACCCTGCATCAAGAAGAGGGTCTGCTCAGATGATCTGCGTGGATGAGCTGATGTCTGCAACATTTTGGACTCATGAACACTCACAGCCATGACAAATGTGACTGTTACCCCAAACTTTGCCAGGGCCAAAGACTGCCGTATGATGAGTTTGATGGTGTTACAGTGCATACAGAATGTTCTGAAACACTTTTTCTATCAGGGAAAACAAGGAAATTAGATTAATACTTAACTGCTGCTATGTGTTTATAAGATTTTCAGCCAGCTAAGTGAGTTCATAAGAAGCTGACAAACCAAAGTATTTTCCCAAGTAAAGTCAAAAGTTCTCAGTTTCAAAAGAGATTAAATTAAAAGATTAGATTAATATTTCAGAGTTACTTATCATGAATCAGTAATTATACTGGCCATGTAAACTACAGGAATCACATATTTAAAAAAAAAAAATTCAGTTATGATTTTTTTTGGAAATGAACGAACGATGACCTTCAACTGGAAACTGCCACAGTTCATGTTTTGCTCTCTGTCTCAGTCTGAAGAGGCTCTTATGCTTTTATCTTACTGAAAGGGCCTAAGCCCGCCAATCCACTCATCTCTACCTGATGATGTCACAGTGCTCAGAGGCTTGGGCCAGCAAAGGCTCACAAGAGGGTAAAGAAAGGATGGAAGGAAAGAGAGAGAGAGTGAGCGAGTGAGAGAGCAGAATCTGGAAGCCTAATTTGATTTGCTTAGGCTTCTTTTAAATGTGTATGTGTGTCTTTGTGTAGGGCAAATGCTGACAGCTCATCATAATCCCTTCATTCCCATTCCCTGCCACGAGTGACTGCACCAGCCTCCAAAAATTCCCTGCGAGTCACAGCAAACCTGGTGGAAAGGAGTTACTTGAGTGTTATCACCACACAGTATAGCATAGTATGTCCTGTCTGTGTATGTACTTTGTTTAATTCACACAAATTGTGTAAAAGAAAAAAAAATACATTTTTGTTATATTGTTTCTGGCTAAGTAAGTGTTAGTCAGTGTGGTGTTTTTTGTTACCAGTCTAGCTGTTTTTAAAACGATTTCAGTATGGTTTGCTAAGCTACAAGCACGAGTATTGCATCACATTTTTCTGTCCAAGTCAGAAAGCCAAACTTTCCCTGTATCTGGATGCCTTACTACTTTTCTCCGTTAAACATGAGAGACCACATTGAAATACATGGTTATTAGATAGACTATATTTAAATGATTGAAACATTGCTACCTCATGCATGTTCAGTGTCCTCTTTTTTTCCCACTTCTATCCTTTTCCTTCCAGTTTTCCAATTCAGGGTCGAGGGGGGCTGGAGCATATCCCATGTGTTATGGGGCAAGAGGTGGGGTACACTCTGGAGCAGTGGTGGGCCATGCATTTGGCCTTCAGTGGGGACTTACACAACTTAATCCACCTCTAAATACCACCACTGTCACATTGCAATTATAGAAATCATCAATAGTATACAAAAACGCAATATACTGTAACAAAGTGTGACATTAATGAGAGGCATTTCGTGTACTGAGGGTGAATACCATTTTTACTAAAGCAAGAAACCCAGTTAAGATGACTCCAAACCTCCACACTGCAACCACAACTATGCTACGTACATCATCTGGAGCAGTTCAGAATCAATATTTATCTAATAACATGACAAAAAACATAAAAAATGTAAATAAAATACATCATAACTAACCACAGATTTATCCAGATCATCTCTGGCTTCCCCAAATGTTCTCAAAGCACCGCAGCCTGCAAGTGCCCCACCGTGTATTGGTGTCTGCCTTGGTTAGACAGCTCAAGTTTGCAAACCCTCTGTGACTCGAAACACCAAGTCAATCACTTGCACATCCCCAGCAGTATAATTTGCAACGCTCCTCAGAGGCTGTAAGCCAGTGGTACTGCTCGTAGGCACTGGTCTGGAAGTAGCAAACAAACCCTTTACCGGGCTGAGACAAGCTAGCTAGCTTCAGGGTTGGCCAACCTCTCCTTACAATGTCTAGCTTTTCTGGAAAAATCCACCTTAAAAATGGATTTTTAAGTACGTCCAAGACCAAGTCAATTTCTCCTTCTCCGTCAACCATTGTGGGTGTAAAAAATTCCAACTCAAACATATAGATGTGTGCAGATCGCTACAGACGTATTTTGCTAGGCGAACTTGGCTGTAACAGTTTTGCTCTGACCAACCAATCAGAGGATGGGAAAATGATGACGTTATTGTGGGCCAACGAGCTGGCCTTGTGAGGCGAATTTGAAATCTGATTGGTTAAAGAAATGGTCCCATTGCTAATATACTTTAAGTTACATCGGCCAGCACTACTGATTTTGAAGGCCCTGGGCAGATTATATTGACATGGCAGCACACAGAGGCTAAAATCTGATTGGATGAAAAATCTAACATCCACATCCACATACTGGAAGCAGTGCAGCCAGGAGAAACTCTACGAAATGAAGAGAATAAATTAAAACAATTTCATGGAACAAATATTAGAATTTAGGTTTTAAATGTAGATCTGTAGAGCTTTGAGTGAAACTTGTCATGCTATGCATATGGATTTCTTTGGTCAAGATCAAGGTATAAATAGCAGCATTCTCTGATACCTAAATAAACCAAACTAATACAGCAAAAACTGGAATTATGCAGTAAATATTCAGCCTAGTGATGCTGTAGCACATGTAATCATGTTTTTGCATCCACACTCCACTCATCTCTGTGGGGTAGAATCCAGTCTACAGGGATTTTCTCTCTTGTGGCTTCAATATACTGCCTCATTTTTATTCTTCCTTTTTCTCCTTCTAATGAATAAATAAACTGAGGCCAGTGAGATTTTTGATTCTCTTTTAAAACAAAAAAGAAAAAATAGGGAAAGAGAAATTAAAGCAAAGGGAAAACATCAAATGGATGTAAATGACAACAAAAATCCCAACTGAGCTGTTGCTGATGGACCCCACTTTTCGACCCTATTAGTTTTCCAAAGAGGTGATGAATGGTCCTGTATACGTCTGTACAAAAGAGGAGAGATACTTGGTTCTTGATGAACCAGTACCTCCTGAGCCTGAAAGGTGGGGTGGCGCAGATCCTTCTTGATGCCAAAACATCTCTCTCTCCTCCTGCTGTCTGGCTGCAGTAAAGGTCTGACATCCCGCTTCCTTCATGTTAGTGGATGGGATGAGGTCAAACTAAAATGAAAAAGATGGTTTGTGCCATTTTAAGTAATTCTTATCATGATGATTTGGGTTCAAAGGGTCACCCTTCTCATAAGTTTGTTTTGAATGACTAATTTCATGCTGTAAAAGTGGGGTGTAACCTCATGGTTAGCAGCTGTAACTACCAATCTGGTATATGTCTGTTTGGGGGTTGTGTTCTACATCACGTCCCGTAGGGTGTTAGATAAAGGAACTCCTCCCCACTACTCCACTAATGTGCACACTCTGGCTCCAAAATTGCAAGCATTGTTTGGAACTAACTCATGGAAAAGAATTATATACTTTCTGTGCTTATTGATGGTACCAAAAACACTGAGGGCACTACAAATTCAGTCTGCTGGGGCCACAGTGGCCAGGTTACACGACAAACAGAATTGTCAAAGCAGATGGTAATCCCATCAGGTCTGATGGGACACAGAGGCTTCATTTTTATTTGATATGTATATGCAAAACAAGCCACGTAGGCATCTTTGTCTTTGGTTTTTGTCATGGACTTATTTAGTCTTTTATTTAGTGTGGAAGTCTCTTGAGCTATTTCTTTATTTTGAAACTACAGTACCTACATGAAGGGTTGTTTTGCCCCCTGTCTTTGTGTTTTTCCCACCAGTTTTCATGCTAATGTGTTTCTCTTATTTTCTGTGTATATAATTTAGTCTCTCTCCATTCAGTCACTTTATTGTGCTGCTTCATGTTTTAGCTTTCTGGCATTTTGCTTTTTATCTAATGCCCTGCTGTGTTTTTTGTACCTTAGCTGGTAACTTGGACTCTGCCTCGGTCTGTTTGCCTAGGCTACAGCTTTTTGATAATTTACATTAATTTAATGTGACTAAAGCATTTACGTTCATAACCTTCTTTTCTGTATCACACATTTTGGTCTTATTATATGAATATCCGACACTATAGCTCACTATAGCTCACACTCTTCTCTAATGCAAATTACAAAATACAAAAGGCTTTGGGTTATGTCGGGCCATCTTTCAAGACTTGAGCCCTAGAGGAGAGCTAAAACTGTTGTTCTGCAAAGTAATGAATAACTTTGAGTGGTATATTATAGATTATCAAGGCGTGTCTCCATCTAACCCAGAGAAATGGGACACTGACTTGCTCCTGCTCAGGGAAAATGGTGGATTGACAACCCAAGGTCCTCCACCAGCATATAAAGAGAAGCAGAGGAACTGGGGAGTGTCTTGTATGCACACTCTTTCCCAAAGCAGGTGGTAGGTGGCTGGGGGGAAAGAGCAGATGGACAGGTCTATGCTGAAAAGAGAGGTTAGTAATTACAACAAAGAGGGGCAAAAGACCTGTAGAGAAAAGGAGAGAACATCTGGTTTGCTTAGACTTTCTGCTCAGAGTTTTGTCTTTAATTGCTGGCAGGAATACAAATATAACAGTCAATTTGAAAATGATGGGCAATTTATTGACTTAGATGGGGCATTGTTGCCTCACAGCAGATTTCTTTGGGTTAAGTGGGGGAGTTTGCATGCTTCCTTTGCATTCCTGGGGTTTTAACTCACAGTCAAAAGTTCTAAGTAAGTAGGAAACTGAAGTCCTATAGGAATGAGTGGGCCCAACTTTTGACAGCAACCTGTCCAGGGGGATTTGTTGTCTTTAAACCTTATAATCCTGGGGTAAGCTGAAGTACCTCAGTGACCCAAAAGAAACAAGCAAGCAGAAAACTGGTGGATTTATTTGGTTTAAGTTTTCTGTGATCTCTTTGTCTCCTTACTTTAATACTCAGAAGTGAACTCTTCATCTGCTCTCTCCTTTTGTTCACATTTGACAGAAGGTTCCCCTTGAAGTATTTGACCTTCTTGTCATAATCATAACCCACTTACCTCTCCTTTTTCTTTGAAACCAGTCTAGGTTTGAGAGCTCGTGCTGGCCCAGCAGGTGTTAAGTCAAGTTGCCGAGACAGGTGTTGCGGTGATAGCACGGCTCAGTGAATAAGGCACGAAAGATTATGTAAACCTGAAGCCAACTGAAAACTATGAACAAGGGAGTAATGTTGATAAAGGCTTGTTTCATCACGAACAGATTACACCTACAGAATGCATGTCTTTGTGTGTGAAGAGAGGGAGAGAGAGAAAGACTGGAGATGTTTGCTTTCTGAAAATGTCATTATAAATCACTTTAATCTAGTTTGTCAGTGCTGGTGATTTATCAGAAATCCTTGAATCTCTGCTATTCAAAAACAGGCCTTAGTCAAATAAGCAGGAGCATTTTGTGTGCATAGTGAATAAGCATTTTCCTATTTGCTGGCTTTTTTATTTGAGGACTGGAAGATAGAACAGACTCTATAACAAAAACAAAAGTATAGACTATTTAGTCACTTAGTTTAAATCAAACTTTTTCCCTCCAGTCACAGTTGATTTCTACAAAACTGTAAGAATAGTCAATTTTTTTTTCTAATTTGCATAGTTACAGTATTGAAAGTCATGTAAACATAAATGAAAATATAAAGTTATTTTCATTAAAAAAAAAAAAAAACTGGTTTAATCCCATCAGGTTTATCAAATGTGGAATGAAACAATAGCAATATATCTGTACTGTTACTGTTGTGAAACTCTCAGGGTTTCCTGTGTGTGTTGAGAGTGAAGACCCAACAGGCAGGACTCCAAAGACAGACAAGGTAAACATAAGGTGAGTTTTAATACGCTGATAGAAAGTCCATCAAAATACCAAAATTCTAAAGAACAAGCTTAGCTTATAACATGGCAAGGCATGGCATGAAGAACACACAACTAATCTAAGCAGCTGACATGACACTAGGTAAAGAAAAAGCAGAGTTATAAATAGACAGACTAATGACTAACGAGTAAGAGGAGGGAGAGGAACACAGATGGCAACAATCTCAGGTAGGGTTCAAAAGTAGACACAAAGCAGAGGACAAAACTGGTTACTAAAGTAAAACAGGAAATGAAAAACGTAAGAATGCAGACATATAAGACAGCTTGACAGAAGGACATGAAGACCGGAGGATGAGACATGGGAAATTAATAACAAACTAAACACAGGGAAGGACTAGAACTGAGACTCAAAGAGTAAATAAAAGAAACACTGACGAACAAGGTGAAACAGGAAAGTACAACCACACACAGACTATACAGGGAAACATGGGGAAGCATTGTGTTTTTTTATGTAGTAGGTAAGTTCATTTGGCACAACATTTTTTTTTCAAAACAAAAATTTAAAGAGCAAAGCGTGACAGGAAATATGCAGACTTCTGCCAGCTCACACTTTACATAATGAACAGTTTGTTTTGCAAAGTTTGGCAACTTCTCAGCAGAGCTGCTCATGGCTCAGACATGAGGTGAGAAGAACAATAGACACATTACACTGATTCTTTAAAGCTTAATGATACTGGTTTTACTGAACCATATTTTGACAAATGCATTCTAGAAAGAAAAGAGGTGACCTTTTCTTTTTTCATTCATTCTTTCCCCTTCTTAGATTGCATCTATATGCCAAATATTTCACCACAATTTTATTTATTTTAAAATGTGTAACAGGGTTAAATTATAGCTGTGCAGTGATTATTTAAAGAGAGTAATGATCAAGGTAGTGTGTGGACTGTAGATGAGGGACCCAAATCCATAACTCAGTAGGCAGTATTCCAAACGAAAGCTGAGCATCTACTGTGGCTTTCCAAAGTCCTAAATGAGAAAAATCCAGCCTTAGAGAACTGAGGCATGATAGTGTGTAGATAGCACCAGCCTTGATGATGATTTTGAATGATTTTGATACACTAACATATGGACAGAGGTAAGAACAAGATTGGCTGGTGCAGACTTTTGAATCCAGCAATTATTTTTGAATGTATATTTTTTCCCTCGAGTATAAACATATTTGCACATGTATTAGTAAATGAGGTCCACTGTGAGTACCTCAACAGACATCATGAAAAAAGACACAGGGAAGACTGAACTATTCATATACTGTTTATATGAACAGAAAGTTGGGATTAAAGATGGGGGTGGGGGAGTGGGGGGTAAGATATTGACCAGAAGTAAAAGACACATCAAGACACAAGAGAAAGACTAGCAAAGTAAAACAGGGAAAAACACAAAAAGGGCAATATTTTACCAAACAGAAATGACAAAAAGTAAGGAAACCAAACCAAGACAGAAAAAAACCCACTCTAATCATGAAATAACCATAAAAGCAATACAGTTCAAAACCTGACGATCATTGCAAGGAAAACCATAAACTAAAAAGGGGAATCACAGACTCAGTAAAATTACAAGAAATAAAACTCAGCCTAACAATAATCAAAAATGTAAAGCACTAGATTAACAAGAACAAAGAACTCTTAACAAGAACACAAAACTCCAAATCAACTCAGAAACCGAGAGACTCAAACCAAGGGCCGTGACAAGTATGCAATTAAACTGTTTCAATTTAAACCAATCCCACAATCCCTTCCCTCCCTACAAAAGCACACACATCAGCTGGAATTGACAGTACAATTTACATCAAGTCAAACAGTATAGCACCACAGATGTGCATCTACTTTTGTGATGGCTCATTACGTTTCTGATGAAGACAGTTGATGTGACAGATGATTGTTGGCTGGTAAGTAAACCGACAATGCTGAGCATCTGGAATAGCCCACTTCATCCTATACCTTTCCATGAAAGACCTTTATAGTATCAAATGTGTTTTCCTCTGTTTGTTTTACAGTCATTTTGAGTGTGACAAAAGCATGATGCTAACACAATCAAACACATACCTCATTTGATGGCATGTGTTGTGACATCAAACCTGCTCTAGTCCACACATTCAGAGCTTTGTAAATGCAAACCTCTCATTTCACTTGTACCACAAATTATGAATGTGTTGTAATTTCTTATGACAGTGATAGTTTCAAGCAAGAGTCAAAGGGTGTGATAGTCTTTAATAAATTTTACTTCAGTTCCTATTATAAAATTGTAAAGAGACATTGGACTCTCAGTGACACACAGTGATGACTGCAAAGCCAGTATGCATCAGGAGCAATCTGATTACTGCAACAGTCTCTTTACTTGCCTCAACCAAAAACTCATTAACTGGCTGCCAGGTTTCTAATAAGAACCTAAAGAAGTGACTACATCACACCAGTTTCTGCCTGCTAGTATGATTCATGTTCTCTCTTCCTGCTATATATTTGATCTCTTACTACTATACAAGCCTATGATCCATGAGCAGAAGACTTTTATCTGTTCCTGAGGCACTACTAAAAAGTAAAAGTGAAAGAGCATTGGTTGTCATAGCCCCAAAGCTTTGGGATGATCTCCCTAAAGGCATTATGTCTGCAGAGTCAGTGACCTCTTTTATTAAGATGCTTTCATTGGAGAATTTTCCAGATTTTCCTTGATTTTATTGATCTGCTATTATTCCTTGTATTTCTGTGTTTAGTGCAGCCTAGCTAATGTGTTATACTGCAGTGTTCTTTTATTTAATTGTGTGATATGCTAACTTTTATGTAAAGCACCTTGTAAGCTTTGCAAAGATATCATTCCTATTTTATATAGTGTCTGTATATACTCTTTTGATGGAACCTAAAATTCTCTGGAACATCTATGATGATGCATTGTAGTTTCCCCCATTCAATCTGAAAATACACCACATGATATCCCGAATCACACCATAACCTTCCAAGACTTACTATGTCTAATATGATATACATGATATTGAAAATACTGATTTATACCATAGATGTGTTTTAAGAGGTATGTTACACAGTGGTCCAATGGTTAGTACTGTCGCCTCACAGCAAGAAGACCCTGGGTTTGAAGCCACTGTCTGGCTGGCTCAGTTTGCATGTTCTCCCTGTGCCTGCATGGTTTCTCTCTGGGTACTCCAGCTTCCTCCCGTAGTCCAAAGACATGCTCATTAGGTTAACTGGTGATTCCAAATGGCTGTAGGTGTGAATGGAAACATGAATGTTTCTCTGTCTTTCTGTGTTAGCTGTGTAATGGACTAGCAACATGCCCAGGGTGCACCATGCCTCTCACCCCATGACAACTGGGATTGGCTCCAGCCTCTTTGCAGCCACGAATTGGATAGGTGGTAGAAAATGGATGGCTGAGATTTCTGAAGCACTTGTGAACATTGTGTTTGCATGAGCCCTTTCTTTTTTTGACCTTGATGACATTCTCTTTCACCAATCTATTCAAGGCCTCCTGTCCTACTTTAATTATGTTATCCTTTATATACCTCAAGGATGTGTTTTCCATATCATGTTTGGATTATAACACCAGTGAAACACTGTTACCTGCTGCCATGTGGATGGTCACTGTCTGTGTCATTGCATGATAATTTGCTTCAGTGAGCAGATCCTCACCATCAAGGGGACTGTCAAAAAGACCTGGTGACAGTACAGTCATGGGATATTGTGTTGTGTATTGCTGTGCTCCTGAATAAATAGATACATGGAAATAGCAGGACAGCAGACGTGTGAGGTTAAGCAAAGGACAGATGTCTTATGAAAGGCTGAAGGTCTCTGCACTTAGGAATGAGCTGCAAACACACAGAAGATGGAGAGTAGTTCCAACATAAGGCAGATAAAGCAGGATAAAAGGATAAAGCTAAGTAATAATGGAGGAGATTAATGTAGCTGTGATTTATATAATGCAGCAGCATATTGTATAAAGATTTAGGCAAGATTACAAACTGTTGCATACTACAATTCAGTGCAGCCACAGGCAACACTTCTCTAAAGCCTTATGGTGGGGTTTATAATAAAAAGGTTATGATAAAAGCTTCCAAATCAGTACTGAAGAAACAACAACTACAACAACAATATGGCAGATGTGTGAATTGTCCCTACAATCCCCTACTAGGTGGTCCTGAGGTGGGCTGTCACTGCTTATTATAGCCCCACCACTGATCACTTAATTTCCTCTCTCCCATTGTGGATACGCTGGACAGACTTCAGCAAAACACTGCCTGTTAATCCTAGCTGCAGGAACACATGCTCATTTACACAATGACACACACACACACACACCCCCACACACACCCCCACACACACACACACACACACACACACACACACACACACACACACACACACACACACACACACACACTGGCTGGGAAAGTGCGCAAGCAGTCATGCATGATGCACTTGGACACCGAGGGGATTAAAACACCAGAGGAAGATCCCAGTCTTAGTTGCATAAAAAAAAGAGAGACAGGAAATTATAATGGCACTGTCAGTTAATTTGATGAAAAGAGAACTTCCAAAAAATTACTTTTCATTTTCAGATTGAGCCAAGATGATTGGTAGCCAGTACCTTTTGCTCTGACATTTACAACTTCTAATGAAAAGTACTGACTCAAAGCTAACATCAATCATAGTAGAACCTCCCTATTAGTCAGCTTAAAAGATGACTAATATGACTGTTTTTCATCTCTTGATGGGCACAACAGGTGAACAGATGCTGGCAAAGCTTTTGCAGAAACAAACCTTTTAGTTTCTGAGTATATAAAGCTCATCAGTCTTATAAGACCCTTTAAGCCCATTTGACTGTGCACCTTCTTTGGTCATAATTGGATAGAGGAATTCTAGTGTAAGTTGGATGAAGTGGTAGAGAGCATTCCCAGGCAAGAAAGAGTGGTATTTGGAGCAGAACTCAGTGGCATGTAGGTGAAGAGAACAGAGGGGATGAGGAGGTGTTGGGTAGTATGGTGTTAAGGAGAGGAATGTGGAGGGATAGATGGTAGTGTATTTTGCAAAAAGGGTGTAAACTGCTGTGGTGAACACATATTTCAAGAAGCGGGAGGAACATAGGGTAACCTATAAGAGTGGAGGAAGGTGCACACAGGTGGACTATATCTAATACAGGAGGTGCAACCTGAAGGAGGTAGGAGACTGCAAGGTGGTGTCAGGGGAGAATGTAGGTAGCCAGCATCAGATGGTGGTCTGTAGGATGATTTTGGAAAAGCAAGAGGAAGCGAGCGAAGGTAGAGCCAAGGATTAAATGGTGGAAGTTGAAGAAGGAAGAATGTTGTGCAGTACTAAAGGAGGAGTTGAGACAGTCTCTGAGTGGCAGTGACAAGGACACATGAAAGGTCCCCGGTTGACATTCGTCAGTAGACACAAGCACAGCCTTCGTGGTCACAGGCCAGTGTACTCCCAGTGCCAGTCCCATGTATGGATTAATAGGAGGGTTGTGTCAGGAAGCACTTTTGTGGTAAAATCTATGCCAAATCACATTTACAGATTCATCTAACTACTTGAAGGAAAAATGAAAAACAAAAGGGAACAGCTGAAGTACCTACAATTATTGAGATGTTCTACCTTATAGTTTTTGTTGCCCCTGTCCCTCTTTAATTTTAACACAACGGTTCCATTAGAAAGGCACTGACTATGTTTGAACACTTCATATCTTGAATTTTTACTATTTTTAAAATATTTTTAAATGCTTAGCAAATTATTACATAGCTTTTAAAAAATTTATATTATACACCACATACAAACTTTTTCAAATATAGTTGGAAAATATTTTGCCGTGGTATAATTAGATTCCTGTTTCATTTCAAAAAGTGATTTACCTTGTGTGCCATCATTGGTTTGGTTTGATGCCTTTTTTTCTTTTTCCACCTTTGTGATTGGTTGTCTGTTTTGATTGGTTTACCTATTTCACATTACCCTGCTTTAGCTTGTGTGCTCCCCTCATCATTTTTCAGATTGTCTGAGTTGCTTTAGTTGGTTCAGTAATTGTTCCTAATTGGAGTTATAATTTTTCACTCCCTCATTGTTTCATTTGTTTGATTTTTTAGGACTTTTGCAGATCAAATTTATTAATCTCCTTCAGTTTTACTTTTCTCCCATGCCAGGTAAGTTCTGGCATATTGATCCTCTACAGAGCATGTGAAAGTGTGGATAAAACACCTTGCCAAAGCAAGCTGTGGGAGAATGGACACTTATTACCTTCAAAGTGTATGTTGCCTTAAACCATTAGGCTATTCCTTGAGGCCCTGTCAGTATTTTGACAAAGCGAAGACAGTTATTCAATATATGTGACTCCTTACTGAGAGTCACAGAATCCCACACCTGGCTTTCACCCAGTATCAGCTAATAAACTGAACACAGCCATCAGACCAAGAGAACTTGCAGTAATATGCAGGAGAGTTTTGCAAACACAAACATCATATGGATATAACTATGCTTCCAATGGAGCACATACAGAATAAAAATAGATATAAAAGAAAAAGCTTGTCATAGGGTCATCTTTTTTTTGCAACTTTGATCATTTTCTAAAACAGAGCAGTTTCAAACAAATACCACCACTGCTGTTAAAAACAACTAAAGTATAACTGAAATCTATTTTACCAAGCATACTGTATTTTATAAGACCAAATTGGTTTTTCAGAACAATGAAAACCTGTAGCTGAGAAGTCCTACAAGATTACTAATTGAACTATACATGTCAAAGCCCCATTTTCTCCTCTTAAGGCTGCCCCATGTACAGCACAGTTTCCCCCAATTACTGTACAAGATGCAGTAAGATTACTTCTAGTTCAGTCTATTAGTGTGTAAAGTATGGGTGGGAAAGGGAGGACCGCATCATTATGCTTTCAAAGAGTGGAGCTTGTGCACACTCTACACTAATCAGGGAGCAGTAATTGATGAGGATCCTGAGCTCTGCCTGAATCAAAGGCCCCACATTTCTGACTAAAGTCTGGATGAAAAAAGTGAATTGCTGTATCAGGTGCACCTTTATCTGTAGAAATGTGTCATCACCCTCACTGATGAGGAATATAAGGTTACTGGTTAGGTGGAAAATGCCTACACTCAGCCAACAGAGCTAAATCCAACTGCATAATGGCACAGTCAGTGTTAAAGAGGTACATTGCCTGCACATGTCTGTATACTTCAGGGACTGCTCAAGACATAATCCAAAACTTCCCCTTTTTAGTAGTTCCTCTGTTGAATATCCTAAAAGTAACATAACACAACCCCTCCTAATCATTTTAACAGGTTATGAAAAGCAGTGACTGACAAACAGCCACAAAGGGAAATCTTCAACAAGCCATAAATATTTTTAAATTGTGATGTTGAACATGACACCTTATAAAACCATATGAACCCTTTCTGAACTTTCAAATTCTGCTGGTAAAATGATCTGATATGAAGCTCAGAAAAGAGAACACTGGTTTAAAAACAACAACAAACTGAGATTTCAAAGGGCTGGTGTGTAAGTGATGTGTACAGCTTCACTGTACAGTAAATAAGATAAAAGACTAAATCTAATCAAAATCTAATAATTAAATTTTTTTTAAATGGCCAAATTCACCATTTGAGCGGGTGTATATTGGTATTTCTTTGTCTACATAAGACCATATAAAACCATTATTGGAGGCACACTGCTAAGCTTAATCTTAATTTGTCTCTTGTGTAGTCTCTACTTTCATTGCTCCTACAATAACAGATTTTTGAGCCTGTTGTCACTCCCAGGTCATAACATACTGACCTTTTGCCAGGACATGTAGGTGTAGCTGGTGGTTTGGTATCTCTCATACTGTAGGCCCTTTGTAGGTCTGGAACTGTAGCTGCCCCTCCCCCTTCCTCTTTACTAATTAGCCTCAAGTGATAAAAACCATAGTAGTTACCTAAAGAATGAGATTGTGGGTACAAGAGGGGGAACTAAGCTTCCTCCAAAGGATGTCTGGATTCTCTCTTAGAGATGGTCTTAGAGATGGAGGGGCTAAGAGTGGAGCTGCTACTCCTCCACATTGAAAACTAGTTCAGGTGGTTTGGTCATCTGATAAGGATGCCTTCTGGATGCCTCCTAAGTAAGAATACCTCAATGTCCCCTGGAAGAGCTGGAGGAGGTGGCCAGGAAGCAGGATGTCTGGGATTAGACTGTCTGCTTAGACTGCTCCTTCTGCGACCTGGACACTGAGAAGTGGCAGGAAATGGATGGATGGATGGATGGATGGATGGATATAAACTGTTCCAGCTAGCATTCTGTTTGTCTCACACTTGTGCTCTTCCAGAGTATCTGAGAGTTTTAGACCAGTATAAAGAATTTTTTTGTGTAAATGTGAGACTGCACTATAAAGTTGAATAAATTGTAAAAATATTACTCCTAGATAAAACTCCACTACTCAAACTCCAGTTACATGGTTGAAAGTCATGTATTGCATTTATTTGAGCTTGTTCTGCCTCCATAATGCTACTGGAACTGTACCCTGAAAGGGTCAAAAATAGTGTAAAGGAGCAGACTGGTGTGTCAAAATGTGATTTAAAAGGGGTACTGAAGTGTCAGCATGTGATGAGTTTGGAGGACTTATATGCTGGATTTTGGGCATCTTGGTTTGAGTAGAATAGAGCGCTACACGTCACTGACATACCATGATTTTTAAGCTCATCTGGATCTTTTCTGACATACCGACTGCACAACAATATTTCTAATAATTCTTGAGTTGAGCATGTAAGCAAATAGAGCACTGACTATTTATATTCTTTGATGTCTTAATAGACTCCTGTTTTATGTTTATCAGATT
Source organism: Etroplus canarensis (assembly GCA_015106775.1). Lineage (NCBI taxonomy): Eukaryota > Metazoa > Chordata > Actinopteri > Cichliformes > Cichlidae > Etroplus > Etroplus canarensis. The sequence goes on along the minus strand of VUQH01073007.1, from coordinate 23,644 downwards.
TTTTTAGCAACTGCTGTTTGTTTGTTTACCTAGTAAGCACTGATGATAATAATCACAGGAAGGCTGTGTCTATCTGAGGTATTCTGGCACTTCTGGGGATCTGTCATATCTTCCATTTTCATATACAGTCTATAGGACATCACTGCCAATAACCAATGTAAGTACATGTGACATAAAAATGAAAGTGCCACAAACAGTCAAAGCTTTGCACATAATGATGGATTGTTGGAGAACCTCAATAATGTCATATAACTGATGAAACTGAATTACTTTTTTGCAGTCCTTTTCACTGATGAATATATAGACCGACAGAGTAGACATAGTATTAATTATGACAAACATAAGATTTGTGGCTCACTACGGGAGTGGAAATTGGAAATTTTCTGTTCTTTTAATTGTGTTTAGTTTTAGTGGTTAAAATTGTTAAAATAGAAGAATGCATCAGCTCAGCATTGGTAAACTGATGGCGTTCAGCTTGCATATTTTGTTTTACTTGTAAATCTATACCAAACTTCATGCATTTGGCCACTATTTTGACCACAAACTCACTCCACAAATAACATTTTCACTCCCCGGGTTATTTGAGTCAGAAGGTCTGTCTAGAGTGATAATCTCTCCATCCGATGGCCTCTCTGGCTCATCCCTTCTGTGTCCGCTAACACCATTTGAGCTCAGATACACAATGAGCTACACACATGAGCATGCACTCCAGCACAGATAGCCAAACTTGGTGTACAGCAGAGTCTGACCCTAGGAAGTTCTGGGTGTTCCCGTTCAGCTCTGGATTCTTGTGGTAAATACATCTGTGGTCTCAAAAGATATAAATACTGCAAGATAACGAAAATTCAGTGGAGTCTCACGACTGAGGCTTGCAATCACTTCTGCACAATAAAAAAAAGGGTAAGACTGCAATATAGAGCAGCGTGATATAAAAATGTCATATTGTGAAACAGAAGGAAATGTGTCCCGTCATACAAAAGTGGTGCATTGAAGGCATGCCCACAGAGTGTTGAGTCGATCACCTCCTGTTAGAAATGACAGACAGGAAGACAAAACAAATTATGGAGGTGGGGACATGTTGCCTGATATGATGCAGACAGTGGACCAGACTGACAGTTACATGAGAAGAGGAGAAATAACATACAGTGGCAGTGTGGAAAGATCACTGAGTTACTGTTGATGGAAAGATAAAAATCTAGTCTGCAGGTTTCACAGACAGTGAGAAGAGCATACAGGACAGGAAGCAGCATGACAAGGTGGACAAAAGAAGAAGACAGAGTACAGATATTCACTAAAATAATGAGACTGCTGACAGTCATTCAAAGGCAGCTCATGCATCATAATTTTGTCAGAAATCGAAGGACAAACTTCTACACTGACATCTGGTGAAGACTTGGAGAAAGTTGGATGTTGGTTAGGTCACATGTCCAGCTGTGGGTTAACTACAAACAGGAGTAATCGGCTTGGACGGGCAAGACAGGCTTAATGAAGGCTAAGCCACACGTACAGCTTCTCTCAGTGGTCAGCGGGCAGAGGTTAGCGGCTTAGCAGCAGGACACTGAAACAAACAGACTCCAAACAAAGCAGAGGGCACACAAGATAATATATTTTTTTCTATTAGCATATTTATCGCACTAAAGTGACTAAAATGTCAGATTTTTGTTTGAAAACAGCTTCATAAATAGAAAAGCTGTAAGGAGTAAAAGAGGAGAAAAAAAACCAAAAGGTGATAAAAAGAGGGAAAAGAGAGATGTTAAGAAGGAGGGGGAGACGGAAAAAGGGAATCGGGAAAATGAGGGGGAAAGAGAGTTCCTGTCCCTTCCAAGGACATGGCAGTGTTCATGTTCTCAGTCGGTACCATCTGCTTCAGGAGCACGTCCGCCTGCCAGTGAGGAGAATGGTACAAGCCTCCGCCAAAAACATGCGTAACACAACCACTATAATAAACAAACAAACCTCTCACACAGACACAAACACACTGCAGAGCAGCACATTAATTCTGCTCCAGCAAGTGTCTGCACTAGAGTTCCAGCTATTAAAAATCTGCAGTCTCTCCAGATCTCTAGATATCAGTGAGACAAGCAAAACGAATTTTCAAGGGGAGACTAACACAATGATGGGAAATAATTACATTTCTCTGGGAGATATACATTACAGTTTTGTGAGTTGCAACCAGGTGCGCTAAGGAGAGCATATCAGGGCCAGTGGCTGGCTGAGTCAGGCCCTTGGTGACACAGTATGAGAGGACCCATGAGGGACTGGCAATATGTAGCAATGTGCTATAGTCAGCTTGATTGCTTACTTGTCTCAGGATGTATTTCTGTGTGCATGTGTGAATGTGCATTGCATTGTGTGTATATTTGTGGCTGGGTTACGGTGCATATGCAGACTACTGAAAGTTTGTGTATTCTTGCTACTGAGTCTGTTTTCAGCAGACACACACACTCAGGTTCTGCAAGTAAACTGCTGTGATGGATAACAGCAGTGGCTGACGTGAACATAAATCAGAATGAACAGGTAGAAATAATCAATCTGTCATGTAAATCTAATTACACACCCATCGCTTTACACATATACTATACCGTGCTACTAGTTGACCTAGATACCCACTGACATTCATCTCTTTGTAGAAGACTGGAGGCATCTGTCTATTAAGAAAAAATGCCTTGACGTCAGAGAATGAATCACTTGTCAACACGTTCGATAAAGCTCCCCTGATGGACACTCGATCACTCACTGGATTGTGTCACTGAGTACCTGTAAAAACCCGACCTTCACTGATGCCCTCACAAGTCTCAGCAATTCTTACCAGACTCCTGACAAGCACAGGTGAGGGAGGGAAAACACAAACACAGGGCCATTTCAAATCTCAGAGACAGATGTCTCAAAACTGGACAAATAAAACTAAAGGTGGAGCTGTGCTTGAAATAAACTACTTTGTATGAACTACAGCATTGGCAAACAAAAGAATTTATAGCTGTTCCAAACAGTTCGCACTTGAAGGTGGAGCGACAGGCAGGTTGTCATAGAGAAGAGCAGGGAGACGCGATATGCTTTAAAAATGGGGATGACATTGTATATTTTCAGAGAGTTTCCCTGAAAAACCTGCATTCATAAAATCCCTCTCCTTTATCCACAACAAAAGTGACAGAACTAAAAAAAGAGAAATGTACAACATGCTCTGCCTGCTGAGCCACATACTGAACAGCCACTGCTGGAAGGTCTGTGTTTATTGAGTGACAATTTGGACTGAAAGTCAATTTAAAGACAAAATCAACTAGCTCCCTATGGTTGCCATGTGACCACTAATGGAATATCCCCCCAAAAAAAGTTCTTCATGAATGCTGACCCTACTTGACCTGACTCCACTTGACATGATGTGAGACAAGATATCATCGTCATTTTTTCCCTGCAAATTAGATACAGTAATTAAGAACCAACGTATAGAGCAGCAAAGCTGATTCCATAATATCCCTGATTAAAAAAAAAAAAAACGATTTCAGCCATGGCAAATGCAGACTGCAATGGTATTAGACATAACATGGTGTCACCATGAAAGGATACGATCCCAGAATCAATTTGATTTTTGTTTCAAGCAGACCAGACAAACAGTCACAGAGATATGGCTAAAAATATAAATATTTTACAGAAAATGCTACCTGGTGGCTAATCTGTATTTTCAAAATGGTTTAAAATCTAATCAACTACACAATCCATGGAGGTCTATCACTGTGTCAAAATTCAAAACCCTGTGTCAAATAATATTTGTATTATTACGCTTGGACAAAAGATTTGTGGCAGTGTTGGCTGAGGTTGCAGTAGCGGTGGTTATGGCAGCAGCTGTTGCGGTGGCAGCAGTGATGGCATGGTGTCACCATGAAAGTGTATCAGCCCATGAACAGTTTGGTTTTTATTTTGTGCAGATTGGACAAATAGTCAGAGATATGGCTAAAAATGTGCATTTATTTATTCATTTTCCAAATTTCAGTCAAGGCACTAGTAGATGGCAATGGTGGCAGACACGACATGGAGCCACTATGAACGTATATGATCCCATGAGCAATTTGGTTTTTATTTTGTGCAGATTGGAGGAATAGTCACAGAGATATGGCTAAAAAATGTAAAAAAAACCAAAAAACAAAAACAACAAACAAACAAACAAAAAAAACCCCACAAATAATACCACCTAGTGACAAACCCATATTTTCAAAATGGCTGAAAATCTAGTTAGTTCCAGATCTCATGGAGGTCTATAACTTTACCAAAATTCAAAATCCTACATTGAATAATTTTTGTGTTATTGCAATGAAATGAAAGATTTGCTGCGGTGCTGATGATTCCATGCTATTCCATGCTATTCCTGCTTTTTAGGGATTTAATTACCAAAATAAATACAGTGATATGTTGGGTACATATACCAAAGTTGGAGTTCCATCAATGAAAATTCTGCATAAGCTCCATTAACTGTATTTTTGTCCTTGTTGTATAAATGTATGCTGATTTAGCTTGTTTTCCAGCTAATACAAGGTCACACAGCAGCACATTTATCACTTGTTTATCAAACTTAAGGATGAACACAGCTCAGTGGGGAGCCAGCAAAATAAAGCTGTGCTGCAACAAATATTACTATTAGTGTACGAGTGCTGCTTCAAGGACACATTTATAAAACACCTCTTAAAGAGCTCTCTCCCCCCTCCAAAAAATTAAGGTTGTGTAAAAATTAAATTGAAACAGAAAGCTATTCATGTTAATATTTTTCTTTGAAAAATGTATTTCAGTGTCATGCTTTTAAAAGCTGGGACAGGGGCAACAAAAGACTGAATAAGTTGTGTAATCCTCATAACAAAAAACTTATCAGAACATCTCTGAATTAATAAGGATATTAATAATACAATTTGGTGTATTTAAGAAGATCATCCCAGACTTTCAAAAGGAAAAAAAGGAGGGGTTCTTCATGCTATGAAAAGCTGTGTGGGAAAATGGTCTAGCAGTAATCTTAAAGTCCATTGGGCTTTTACACCCAAGCCTACAAGGCTCGTTGGGTTGGAACTTATCCCTGGTTTCTGTAGCATGAAGTGACTTAGGAGTTAGACTCCTCCTGGATGGAATGCTAGTCCTTCACAGGTTACCTTCCCAGTACTTTAATGGTACCCCCTTTTTTTTTTTTTTTTTAACTTCTGGGTGGGCAGAGG
>VUQH01073007.1:4177-18432 GCA_015106775.1 Etroplus canarensis | reverse complement strand
TTTTTTTTTTGTTTCTTCCTTTTTTTTTTTTTTTTTAACTTCTGGGTGGGCAGAGGCACACTTGCGGTTGGGACCTTGCCTAAGGGTCTTGGCACAGTGGGGGTCTGACTAGGATTTGAACTCACAACCTCTCTATCACGAGCCCGGCACCTTAACCATTACGCCACCACCCCCGCCCATGCAGTAATCTTGCTTAGTGTAAAACTGCAGCATTTAGAAGTTTATCACTTACAGTACACGCAGTTAGGTCCATAAGTTTTTGGACAGTGACACGTTTTTTTTTGGTTTGCATCAATATCTCTTTGGACCTCATTTTGAGAGTTTCAGTGAACAGCTACCAAATGCAACTTCAACACATGGAATCAACTCCAGAACTTCTATCTGCTCCGTTTGGGCCATGAAACTGTCAGTCAATTGCCCCATTACTTTTGGACCTTTGAATTTGAGGGGCTAAGTATAAAAATGACTACCATTCCTAAACACTGAATGCAATACTTTGACTAAAACCCTAGAATTATAGCTGAAAGTCTGTATTTCAATCACATTTTGACTGTTCAATTTAAAATCTACAGGGGTGGTATACAAAGTCAAATTGCAACCAAAAAAAGTGTAATTGTTCCCAACCTTTGGAAAAACTATATGTATTTCAAATAAATATTCAAAATCAGCAGTTCTTTCTAGTACAAGAACATACTTCTTTACTGTAGATACTACAAAGAGTTGAAAATTATACAAGCCCAGGTTTAATGACTATAGATGAAAGCATGTTCATGTAAAAATTAACACCTACCCCTATTTGGATGATCTTTTTTGCCAAAATTGAGAGAGCAAAATCTGTGTTACTCATTGCTGGTTGCAATTATTAACTTTTGGTCTTAGAAATGACCAAACAGTATATCATGAGAACTAGAGCAAATCAGCAATTTAGATCTTTCTCAGTATCAGTGCCTAAAATTTGTTTGTTCTTAAGTGCCTCTGTAGCGTAGTGATTTACACATTTTCCTTGCATGGTCACTGGTTCAAGTTCAGGAGGGGGCATAGGTGCCTCTCACAACAGGAGGGTTGTATCTGGTGTAAACTCTCTACCAGACTACCTATGTGGATTCATCTGCTGTAGTGGCCCTTTGGGGAAATACAAGGGAACAGCCAAAGGTACTTTATAGCTATATTTATTCAGGCTGTGCTATCTGTGTGCTATTCAAAAGCCAGCATGTGGTGGTATAGAGTTCATCAGTGCACAGGATATGGGAAACTTTCCCATCTGTAAAGGTATTATTAATGCATACAGATTTTGCAGCAGCAAATAGTATGCTACCAGTTGGAATATGTCTTTTTTCACATTTACAAGAGGCAGAAATGTTTCATGACACACAATAAGCTTCTTCTTGCATTGTCCATCGTTTCCACATTCTTTTAGAAGTGTATGTAACTTTGTCAAAGAGCCAGATGTTCACTTGATGTGATTTGACCAGTTTCAGTGCAGATACATTATTCTTCTACTTTTTTTGCATTTTTCTATCAATATCCTATACTCAGTACTCTTTAAGCTGGAATCAAAGTGAACGGAAATGCTAATGGCTTTCCGTACTTAAGATGTGTGAGATGGATTTGTGATTCATTTGCAACAGCACTGCAGGGTATTAAGGCAATTTTAGACACATGTTCAGTATCATATCACTTAGATATGAGAAAAAGGAAAGAGGATGAGGATTGGTTTGACATTTTACCCTCCTGTTGCTGAGGTATCAAACATTGTATCTCTTTCCTCAAAGAATACAGACAGTATGAAACACAATCCACAGTGACACAACGAGAAGAACTTAATACTACAGACTATAGCTGACACAAACAGACGGCAAGGAGGACCAATATTTCGGTCATTTTGATATTCCATGCTTTATTTTTGCAAAGCACACTGTTGCAGCTATTCTGCAACTCGTGGGTTCAATCAACAGGGAGCAGTCCAAGAATTTAGGTAGTGTTTATTTTTGTACTCGGCACACACATCCTATTAAATAAAATCTATGTGCTTTACACACCAATTCTGGATTCCCTTTATCTTTTTACACAGTCTGGCACAGCTGCAACTGCTGCAGCCTTTGAGCGTGAGCCTCAAGGTCCCACCGTGCCACTGCGTACACAGGAGAGAGGTTTATTAGTGAAATAGCATCACCTGAGAAAATCAGTCCTCCCTGGACTGCTCCCTTAATCACTTTGCTCCACCTCTCATCCTGCAGCTGAGTGTAAACCACACCCCGTTGCCACACAGCTCTAATTGTGTGCTGCAGTTTTCCATATTAGTAGTTATACTTTTAATATTATCTAATGATGTGAGGGTGCTTCATAAAATTAATTATGGTTATGGCTGAGTGTATTTGCAAACAGCTTGAATGTGATGTATGTACTGCATATCTGTATGAAAACTAGTGAAATGATATATGCAATGGTATTTAATCCAGCTGCAATATAGTACCAAATACCCACAAAACAGTATCTATTCAACACTTATTTGAAAATCATTCACTGCTGACCCAGTGTATACATGTCATATATAGCTCACTGCTCTGACTTTGGCCCTTCTTCCTATAAGAAGTCTCTTTATAGATTTGCCACTGAAACCCAGAGAAAAATCCACAGCAGTATATTTTCCCTTTCATATATATCCACTGCAATCACTAACAATCTCCTTCTCCCCCTGAGTTGCAAATTATCAGGAAACGCCAATGACTAGCTGAGCGGTAATTTGTAGAGCAGCAGACCCTCATCCCCTTGACCTTCTCTATCTCTCTCCATCTGAGACAGCAAGCCTCTCTCCTATCAATTCTCTGCATTTTTTCCTCCCACCGGAGAATGTCACCCCTTTTTTTTCTATTTTTCTCTCACTTTTCCTTAACCTTTCTTTTTTCTCTCCCTCTCCATCCTCATTCCTGTAATGATTTACACAGTGCCTCCACAATAAAAAGGAGGAGGTGAAAAGGCGATCTTAAATAACAAAATAAATTTTTTATTAGCACTGAATTGATTGATAATTCAAGGGGGAGGCTGACAGCTGTAGGGCTGCAGAAAAAAAGAAATACATGAGGTTTGCGTGTATAAAGTCTCTGCATGGTCATGCAGCTGTCAAAGTCATGCTGAATTATCAGTCTGCAGGCCAGCTCGCCTGCAAAATCAATTTGAACGAATGCTCTGCAGAACAAAAACTGGCAGCACAGGTTTCTGTCACATGACTCGGGAGAGTGTATTTTTATAAAAGAGGTGTGATCATTGATATGCTGAACACACAGCTACATAGAAAAGAAAGAGGAAGAACAGAAGCGGATCATTAAAATGTGTATAGTTTACAATCTGATCTTTTCTCTGTGATTGGGCTCCAGTGCAGATAAGGATGAAGAGGGTCATATAAAAATGAGTCAAGCTGAAACATGCATTAGTGGGCGAGAAGGAGCATTTCACAGTGACTCCCACATCCTCGGCATAAAGACCTGCAGTGGGCTAGCTACTGGAGACAGTATTGATTGATTTGTCTCTTTAGAAAGTCAGAATAGGGTACAGAATGAAGAAGAGCTTATATACACCAACACAAGCACATCATTACTAAAGTACAGACCTGTCCTGTCAAACCATGACAGGTTCTGTTGCCCTAGTTAGAGTTTTATATAAAACTGTGCCATACTTGTGTAAAAAGACAACTTACCTCAGTGTCGCTTTTGACCTTTTAAATCACTCACCCACACACAAATGACAAAACCGACTGAAAACAGGCTTGCTCCTCACTTGTTTGTCCCCAAAGCAATAAATGACAAGAAATACCATCATTATCCAAATTGTTCTTTGCATAGCTGTAATGGCATTTTGCAGAGGCTCATCAAAACTCAGAAAAGACCTCATTATCTAGACCCAGGTTAGTCCCACACTAACCAAACACGGCTGATTAAACTTTAAAATAATAAAGGTCTTAAGGACGGTATATAGTCACAACACTGTGACATTTAGATGTGAAAATAGGAGACTGAAGTTTGTTTTCCATCTTCTACAAATAGTAAACATAGTTTGTTTGTTTTTTAAAAAAATCATGAGCACCATCAAACAACAGCTAGTCCTTTCTTATCTGTGATCTCTGTTTTGTTTGACATTTAATTTGGGATTATTGGTTTCCAAGCCAGTCATTCCCCTGGTAAATGCACTGAACAGAGCCATCTCTGATCTCTGCCACATTTACAGGTTAATTGCTGCCTGTGTTAAACCTTCCCATCTGACAAGCTGCTATGTAGGCCATTGATCTCTCCAGCTGGCTGCTGCCACGTGACCCTAGCATCTTGTACTGGACTGTGGCAAAAGTCACAGGTCACCTGTCCACCTACCTCATGTCTGCATCATACAGACACACACACTAAAATCTATTATCTATCAGTCCTTCAATAACACCATATAATACCATTAATAAATTACTAACCCTGACCTGGACCTGCACAAAAAGCAAAACATGGATGGGTGGATTAACTAACCTAAGAAGATCACTTAATTTAATCCTTTTTAGCAATTTAAGGTCAGGGTTCTAGATTGATAGTGCTGGAGATCTTCCGCATAGTTTTTGCAAAAAACGTTTTAATTTCACACCACAATCAGTGCTTTTCAGGTTATGAAGATTCTATGGAAAGAAAAAGACATTAAAAATACAAGAACACGGTGTGACTACAACACACAAGGTGGAAGAAGAAATGATTCTTATCAGAGTGAAATTTGTAAATACATCTGGCTGAATTTAATTTTCTGAGTGCACTTGGGCTCAAGTTGGAAGAAAACAGTGAAAAAAGAAAATGTAGTAACATAATGAAACAACCTAGAGACTTTTTTTGCCATTGTGTTCTTCTGTTTGCTGTTTGTTGGAGCTGAGACTGAAAAAGAACTTGCTGGAAAAATGTGAAGCAAATAGCAATACTTCTCTGTGTGTGTGGCATATCTGGCTGTTGTTTTTTTCCATTTGAAAATTTGAGATCATAGTTTCAGAAAACAACTGCTCATTCTTCCCTTCGGCTCCTGCTTTGAGGACTAGCAAATATTTAAATGAGACTAGAAAACCAAACTAGCAGTGCTGCGATGACTTGTTTGGTAGCCGCTTTAAGAAAAGTTTCATAATGACAGGAAGATAATAGGATCTGAGAAGTGCTGAAGCTGTCAGATATTATCATATTTAATATAACAATTAAAACAAAAGAAAACAAGACCCCTACATCAATGTTGTCTTTGCCTCGTGACTGTGGGTGAACACCATAGCACTCTGAATACTGTATGGATGACTTAAATTGTGGGTGGATTAAATGGAATTTGTCATCTGATGTGCGAACAAAAACTGCACTGTCAATATATGGCAAGTCATATGTCATACTGAATCACTGGGGCTTTTCAGAGATTTTCATATAATGATATCACTGGATGGAAGTTTTGCGCCTGTTAGTTCTGCCTTCAGCTGTTTATGATGAGCAGATAAAAGGTGGTGGGAGAGGCGTTCGCTCGACTGCATCTCTGAGGATCAACAGTACACAGCCCACACACAGCTGCGTTGATGAGGAGAGCCCCTTACTAATACGACACGGTCCTCCAAATTTGGTTGGACACAGCCTGGAGGTGAAGCAGACAAAAATTCAGGGAGCAACAATCAGTCTGTGAGCACTAAACTTGCATGAGATTTTCTCTTTTTTTTTTTTTGCAACTCTTCACACCTCTCTTGGGAAAATGTTTTTTTCTTCTCTGGATAGAAATATAAACTCATGAATAAACAGAAGGATGGTGCATGTGAATGTGAAAACACATGGCTCGAGCTAATATAAATGTAGATGCCTCAGCTACAGAATGATTTAACTGGATTAAGGAGATACACTGAGTAAGGAAAAAAAGAAACCCTGAAGAGAAACTGACAAACACTTCAGCAGTGGGATTTGTCCTGTCTGTAGTAGAGGTTTACTAGGCGAGAGTTTGGTTCTGTTCTTGTTACAAGGACTGAAGTGGGCCTCTACAGTTTTATTGATGACATTTAGTCAATTTTTAATGGATTCACTTGTATCAAATTTTGCTCACCATACTCGTGGCATCAAGTTGGATCAACTCTCTCTGTGGTTCGTATTGATGTGTTCTGCCTACAAGGCCATTTCTTTATACCTCTACGTGGTAACACAAGTGGTTTCTTGGAAGCTCTGTAAAGTTTCCAGAAAAATAATGTTTTTCAAACTAACACCACTGCTGAAGTAGTACTGTATGCAGCAGTGGGAGGAAACAGCTGGAAATGTCTCCCATTGTTTGTTTCTGATGCTTCCAGTTATCTGAGAAAGTGTTATAATTAAAGTTAACGGCCTGCTCGGTAACACGGGAGCATTTTGGGGTTAATGCCCTAATGCTTTCAGCTACAAAGAAAGCACAAGATTTGTGCACTGAGAAAAACTGTTGTGTTAAAACCAAGTAGCACATAACTGGAGACAAGAGATCCAACCCCCTGTGCTGATTTAGTAAATATCCATATTAACTACATGTGCTTTGTGCTAAAATGTGTGGCATTTAAATGAGAGAATGCTCATTTTCTTTTGTGTACAATTCCAAGAACATTTACTGCAGATGAATCCAAGAACAACCACAGCAAACCCTGTTCCCCAGTGTTTTGAAATGAATGACCAGAGAGCTCAAAATGCATGTTTTACTTCTTTGTCTTCCACTTTCACAAGGTCTGAACCACTGGGACAGTCTGTTCTTATTCCCAAAAAAGTAGCATGAAATTACCAGAAATTTCAAATTTCTCTCTATATGTAGGTAGATACATAAAGACTTGGAATAAGAATACCCCCCACCCACCCAAAGAGAAGTTGTCCCTGTGGGTGGTTACTTTGGGTTTGTGTCTGTCTTTCATCTGACTTTTCATCAATTGCGCCCTCTCACTCGTGTCCTGTGTAAACAGTACGTGAACATGTCTCAAGACTGAAAACATCTGAGGTGACCTTCCTGCCATTATCTTTTTTCATTATGCATCTCTCCCAAATACTTGATTGTAAAGTGGTTATTTTTTTAATCTTTTATTTGGAACAAACCAATCGATCACATAAAGAAAAATCTTAACTACTAATCTAGAAATGTACAGCCACATGTGCTGTGTTTCACAGTTTTTATGAACCTAAATAAAAAAAAAGCTTATTAAGACAAATCAAAAATGATCATAATTAACTTCAGTTTATCCTCAAACCTTTAAGATTGCGCACAATAACAATGCACTTCTCTCTTTTGGTCAGCAATCAGGACACAGACATCCTATTGAAAATTGAATGGGAGCATAAACTTTATGGGTAGTCAAGTTATTCATCCAGTAGAAAAGTTATAACTTCTAGTTATGCAGGAAAACCTTTCAAAACCCAAACCCTGTGTGTGAAGTTAAATATTGTATGCAAATTTGCAAATTTGCAAATTGTCTTACCAGCTTACTATTACCATTGTAGTGCACTATATAGGCAAACATATTGGGCCATTACACCTACAGGAGCTTTTATGACATCCTGTTCTATATGTATAGGTGTCAATATGGAGTCTTCCTGCCAGATAGAAAAGCATGATTTTCATTCCACAGAATATATTTTCACCGCTTGAGAGTCCAATGGCAGCATGCTTTACACCACTTCATCTGACACTTGACATTGTGCTTGGTGATGTAAGGCCTGCATGCAGATGCTCAGCCAAGAAAACGCCTGCCATGAAACTCCCCACATACAGTTTTAAGTTATGATATACAACGCCAGAAGTGGTTTGGAACTGTGCAGTTACTAAGTCAGTGCATCGGTGACTTTGAACACTATACACCTCAGCACTTGGCAACCCCACGCTGTAACATTATGTGGTCTCCCACTTTCTGGCTTTATTTCCTGTGGTTCCTAAATGCTTCCACTTTGTAAAAATACCACTTAGAGTTGATGATGGAATATCTAGGAGGGAAGGAATTTTACCAACTGACTTGTAACGCTGGTTGCATCTGATTACAGTATATATAATACCGGTATAATAATTTTAGGTCTTTCTGGAGCCCCCTTTTAATTTGAAGTAGAGCATATGTTTCAAGGAATCTTTACACTGTGCTGCCATAACATGAGGTATATGGAAACATGCCAGATTTGTCACATGGCAGAGTAAGAAACGTTCAGTCAGAGGGTAACCTTTAAAGACAAAGAAATTATAAAAGTCACAGTGAAACCCCCAATACCCTCCATCAGCTGTAGCTTACCTTCACTCAGTTGCTCCATCACACAGTGCTAGGTACAGCCGAAGCTGTGAACATGCCAAATGCACAAGCATCCACTAGCAATGATGAAACTTAGGTGCAAGTTAAATAAGAAAGATCTGTAAACACCCATCTTTTGCATTCCTGGGTGTCTGGGCTGTCAGTCTATTTCTTTCATCTGCCACTTTCTTGCTCTGTCAAACCCTATTCTGTCATCACTACTCTGAGCCAATCATTTTCTTGCCCGCCATCTGTGAGCCAATCAGCCTGTGTTATGTATGCACTAAATCCTAATGCTTTTCTGTCATTCTGCCTTGCAGAATCGTTTGTGTGACCCACCTCCTCACGGACACATAGATCCTCTTCCACATCTTCTCCAGTTTCCTCTCCACCTCCACCACCAGCATCTAGACTCGGGAAGGGGGAGTCCTACCCTACTTCCTACTATTGCTGGACTCCTGTTGTTGTGCATGTTGCTGTGTCGGAGTCTATTTGCCAAATTATTTACACACAATTTTCTGTAACTCAATAAATCATGTTCATATTCTCCAAATGATCTCTCCTTGTTGAACTCACAGATGATGATGATTAAATGACTAAAAAAATGGTTCAATGTTTAAGGAAATTAATCTTCTAGATCAAAATAACCAGGCACTCAGATTTTTAAGATTTTTCTAATGAGACAACTTTGCAGATGCTATAACAGAAAATTCTACTGCTGTGTCCATTTGAAACTAAAGCAGAGAGCAGAGTGGTCTTCTTAATAGATTCAAGCCAAGCTTGGGTCAGATAAACAAAGCAGCAGGAACAGACCATAAATCAATAGGTCGAGATAGGCCAAGAGTTTCCGGGGATGAAAAAAAGTCAGGTTAAGTCAGCACTGAGCGCAGTTTGCCCAACAGTGTACCTCACAGTGTGTCTTTGGCCACCCATTTATTTATTGTAGTTGTTAAATCTGTGTGTAAAATTTAATCTGAACTTGAAAACTAAAAAAATAAATTTACAAAATCCTCTATAAATTCTGAAATGTTTGGGAAGCCATTAGGGAAAGAGTGTGCTTTACAGTGTCATAGCTATTCAAAAGATTTTTTTTTTTTTTTTGATAGTTACCATCAAACAGACCCAAACAAATGATGATGCCAGATCTCTTCAGGCCACAAGATGAAAGCAAACTCCAGCAGGTGTTTCTGCCACAAATGCATTAGCCGGTGATATTAAAGAGTGGGTATTGTGGTCTCTGCCATTCATTCTGCATTTCCATCCACCACACCTCCAGAACTATGTGGGAGGGTCATGACCACTCAGCCAGAGCTAGCTCTGCCAACAGAGATCAGACAGACACAGCAGGCCAGGCGCTGTGACCATACCTCCTTAAATAGCACACACTGATGCCTGCTCACACAGATACACAATGAGTCACTATTGCACAGAGCTGAAATGCTGCTCTGGGAAGTGAGGAGGAAAAAATATATTTTGATGACATTTTTTCTAAATTAAACTTTTCTGGACCACGCACACATTTTTCTTACTCTCGCCAGCTTATTTGTTGCACTTGTATGTGCTGCAAATATGATTCATCAAAAACCAAACTTTTATGTGGAGACAACCCACAACAGACCCGTCTAACATTGTTCATTTAAAGTAACTTTGCAAAAGTTGCTTTGTATTATTTATCATTTTAAAATTCTGCCCTTCTAAATGACTTCTTATGCTACATTAAAACTAATATTTAAACCTGAGCCAAAGCAAATTCTAGTTTGGGCAAATATCTGCTATTCCTTTGTGTTGGTCTAACTAGCACAGATGAGGCTCTCTTTTTTTGAAATGTGTGTCATGTACACTACCAGTCAAAAGTCTGGACATGCTTGGCCACAGTGGAGTATGGCCAAGCGTGTCCAAACTTTTGACTGGTAGTGTATAAAAGTTGTAAATATGTCACTCTTATGGAGGAAGAAATTGAGGGATTTCCTGCGTCTATAAGGGTCAGTCTTTGGCACTATTATGGTTAATACAAAACTGAAAATTTTAAGATGTTTCGACCTGGACTATAGTAGTGGACAGACTAACTGACCCCAAGAACATATTCTTTTCCAAGACATTCAGATACTGGCCCCTGTACTACGAAGCAAGTTCAACATACTTTCTGGTATCTGGCTTCACATACCCTAACATTGGCGATCAGACTAAGCATCACACGATGTGGTTATTAACTTGATAAGTTAACCCAGGTTTTATCACTCTAGCTATGAGTGCATTCACATGAGAGGGGTGGTATTTGCAGCATCCGACCAATCACAAACACTGACAGGTCTACTGGCAGCGGAGTGTCTGATTTTACAAAGAAGAGCAAACTTTAATATTAGAAAAATATGAAGAGTTTGAGCATACTTAAGTAACACAGCTGCTGCAGATAAATCAGAGTGTCTATGACAGGAAAAGTACTACAAAGTAGTATAGTAGCCTATTAATGGCAATGTATGAATGTGTGAGTGTTTTTAGCACTGGAAAAGAATTACTATAGCCTATTAATGAAGTTTATTGTACCTGAAACCGGGAAGGAAAGTCAACAAAATGCTGGGTAAATGCTGAGAGTAAAAAATACATTTAAAAACATAGGGTTAGACAAGGTGCAAATTTGAGTTAAGTCCTACAAGTACAAATAAGTGCCCTGTTTTAGGATCTTACATTTATGCTTATCGATTATTGATGCTCAAAGACTTTAGACATTCCTTAGGGGCCTGAAGGATCTTCCAGGACTGGTGACACTATTTTACGAACTGTAATTCATTGGGCTCTAATCTTGAACATAATCTGCTCTGGGCAGGTTAGATCTGCAGCATAAGTTACCATGGAAATGTACCCCAGTAAGAAGTGAACTGCCTTTCACAGTGCTGAATACCCAGTGCTGACCCTAAAGTTATCTGGATAAGCCCAAATCCTGCTTTATAGTACAGGCTCTTCCTTTCTTGCTACTGTTGCACAGATATACACAAGGTGTGCTTTGGTGTCTATGGCTTAACACACTGGTTGTTGTAATGTTGGACATTAGATAACTGTTATGGTTCAGAAGAGAGGATCCAAATGTGGGAAGCAGAAACAAATGAAATAAATGAAAAGCAAGCATTTACTGGCTGATAGAAATCCAAAATATACACAAGTCCAAAACAAAACAGTAACCTGAAATGAACATGAAATGCAAGGGACACAGTGGGAACACACAGGAGAAAAAACAGTCTGACAAAGACAGGAGGAAACAGGATCATATATACACAAAGAGGACAGCAAATGATCAGACACTGGTGGTGGAAAAGAGAAAGATAACCACAATTAACAAAAGGTGAAGGCAAGCAGACAATTTCCAATGAGGGAAGATGAAGACAGGTAGTTAAAACAAAAGCACAACAAGACAGAAAGCCAACTACCACGGTAAAACAGAAAGTAACCAAAAGACAAACAACCAATGGTGAAACAAGACAATGAAACATGAAAACCAGCACTAAATATAATGAGAAAGGCAGGGAGGTAGGAAGCAAGACAAACAACAAGTGCAAAGTAAAATAACTACACCGAGACACTAACACTAGATAACAACATAAAGAACACTGGCGGTGGAAGTGGCATCAGTCATAACTCACATAGCCTGCAGGCTCTTGGTTATGCCGTTTGTTTTTTGTATTTGCTGATTCATTTTGTTTTCCCTCAGCATTTAAGCTTAAGATCATGGTTTGGATTAAACTATGCCCCCTCACTACATTAACCCTTTACAGGGCACTCACTGAAATTCAAAATGTCAAGCATAGAGAGGTATTAGAGGCAATTTTTTAAACTTTTGTCAATGATGATACCATATATGGTTAGGGCAAGGGGGTTTGACGTCATGATGTCACTATTTGCGACTATCCAGATCTCAGTTGATTTCCTGGGAGAAATCCAAGTGAGTCTAAAACCTCACACAGAGAGGAGGGAGGCCAATTTGGATGTCCATTAAAGTTACCAAATACAGTTTCTCGATAATTGTTAAGGCTATCCCGTGTGTTTAAATGTGACCAATACGGTTTAATGGAAGAAACACGACCTAAAAGAAAGGAGAATAAAATCCACAATCTAATTCTTTAATCCAAAAACAAGCTAAAGTGATTAACAGGTGATCAGTCAGCAGAACAAACAATCTGAGTGATGAGCAGGAAAAAAGGCAAAGTCTATAACACAATTTAAAATGTTACACACAAGGGGATCAGTTGGAAACATGAGGAATAAAACAAACAAGAACCACTTCCAGAAAATACCTGGAAAGCTTGACAGCCATTAGACAAGACAATCTGGCAACTGGGGAATACAAAGCAGGAAGTATATACTGAGCAAACTGACTGACTAATTGAACCTTAGCATGGCACAAAAGGGCAGAAAAACAGAACAAACACTAGAAGGAGAATGGGCTGAAGTTTAAGACAAACTGAGATTTCAAAACAACACAGCAAGTGACTAAATATGAACTCAACATCATGGAAAACAGGGCCTTAACAGGAGTCCATTTGTAACAAGTTGACAACAAGACCAGTCTTACTATTGCTATCATCCGGAGAGTCATGACGTCAGTGCAAGAAGACACACTGTATATATCTTTCAGACTCCAGTAGCTCTAACAAAATTGAAGTATTTAATGCCCTGTGTTGTTAAATTAGGAAAAAATCTTTTGATTTATCTATTTAGCTTTTGTTCCTACTTTTGAAACCACACTTGATGAACGTTGACAGATCTGGAAACGTTTGTATGTGTTTTTCTAGGAAGATAGGACGAAAAAAACTTGCAGTGTTCAGATACAAAATGTGAGAAGAAACCGCAGATGGACCAGCGCTGCGCATACTACTTGTAGTACACTATGTAGTGTTCATTTTGCTGCAACGCTGTTCACACCAACACATATCAGTCCCTCACACACACTAAATGCTTCACACAATAAAGTATCTATATATAGCATCGTTTGTTTTCTGGTGTCAGCTTGGCTCTGTGAAAATATTGAACTTGCAGTAAGTTAAGAGACTGGTCAGTTTGACTTTGCAGAAATGCACAGTATTGCATTTTGAATCCCTGGCTGGAGGTTTGCTTTGATCGATTCACAAAGGCTTATAAGAGGCAGAGTGGAGCTGGCACCTGTGAGGCACATTGAGTTTGAATTGACAGCTGCTGAGTTCTGAGAGGAGTCTCCAGTGTAGACAGACAGTGCTTGGTGTTGAGATATTAAATTAGTCTTACCAAGGCAAATACAGTAAAACTATTTAGATCTTCCAACAGCAAATAAGAGTTAATCAAACTCAGGATTTGGAAAAGTTATCTAATGTGAGACTCATTACTGTTCTCATTATCTACAAGATGTCAACAAGATTACCTGGTCGCACTGATATCTAAACCTGGCAAAATGCATTTATTTTCAACAAGTACTGAGGAGAGAGGACTATCCACTCTAAAGAAGATGCCGTGATGCCATTTGGAATTCACAAGGAACAGGGCTTTTAAAAAGTAAATATAGAGTCACTGGTAAATGCATGTAGAGCATCCACCACTTTCTCCCCCTTTTTTTGAGATATACTTCCCCTGAATATGGCAGTGCCTTCTAAACTCTACAGGGAAAATATAGCTTTTAGTATTCATTTAAGCACAAACATTCAAGAACTTTCAGTGATGAAATTTCACTTGTGTAACTACAAAACAGCAGCCTGTGTGTCTCTGAATTCTTAATTTAACTGACGATCTTGTTTAGCAAATTTACAAGTCAGACCTAGAATATATTGTGCTAAGAAGGCAGCATACAAATGGCAAATAGCTAACTTGTGTCACTGCTGCAGCAAAATATGCTGACATTGGAGAAAAAAAATCTACAGACCATCTACACGCAGGAACATTAAAAATTTTAACAATACTTAACCCAAAGTAACCCTAAAAAGTTAAAAAAAAAAAAAAAAAAAAATAAAAAATGCTGGTAAAAAAAAAAAAAAAAAATAATAAAAAT
>VUQH01073006.1:0-23389 GCA_015106775.1 Etroplus canarensis | reverse complement strand
CTACACATTGCTTATTTGTAAAACTAAATACTCTATAAGTAATTTCCCCCCGGGGATTAATAAAGTATTCTGATTCTGATTGATTCTGATAAATGCACGACCTTGTTGACCTAAACACAGCAGTTGTGATCTACAAGGCCTACAACCATCAGGTTCCTCATAGTCTCCAGGAGATGTTCAAGCTCAGAGAGAGTTGCTATGATCTCAGAGGAAAAGGCATTTTTCAAAAAACCAAGGTGAGAACAAATAAAAAAAAAGTAGATGTATCACCGTCTAAAAGGGTAAACTTGTGGAATAGTTTAGATGATAAAATAAAAGGGTGTTATTTAGTAAAAATATTTAAAATAATGTACAAATTTAAGGCTATTGAAAAATATAAAGAACTAGTGGAATTGGCTCCAAAGTAAATGATTATATAAGACAATTGTGCGAACCAGTGTGAATGGTGACTAGCTGTATCTAATTCTTTTTGATTTGTTCTTTTTTGTCAATGTTAAGCATAATATGTATGGTTTTGTTTTTTTCCTTAATTATGATGGCAGAAAAAGTTTAAACTTCAGCCTGGACCCTTTCGGTCTTTGTCTTTGATTTAAATTTGAAAGATTGTATTATTTTCTTTCTTTTATTTTCTATTTTATTTTTTTCTTGATGACTAAACAAACTAACTAAAACTAACTAACTGTTTAATGTTCGAGCTTATTTTTTTATAAAATATTAAATGCAACATCCATTTAGCTACCACCTGGTTAAAGAATATATTTTTCCACAAGGTGATAGAGCTTATCAAGAGTGAATACCAGTAAGCTTGGTTTGTAAGACGCACCCATGGACTGCTTTAATTTATCTCAACCATAAATGCCTACTAAATAAATAACTAATCAATAAAATAAATCAACACAAATAAAAAATGAATTATAAAATAATAAATTAATAAAACAAATTATTAATAAAAATCAATTAATTTTATTAATAAAAAAATATTAATAAATATTTATTTTTAAATAATAAATAACTACTTCATACTAAGAAATGCACAGAAATAATAATAATGAAAAAGCTTGAATTTCACTCATGAAAATTAAAGCACAGAATTTTTGAATGGGCCGTCAGTATTGTCAGCTGTTCAGCAGGGCATATTATTTGTCAGATAATTGCATTAAAATATTCCAAAAAGACACAGACATAGTTGTTAGGTCCAATTCAGTGACTCAGATTAGTTGAGATAAAGTCTTGCAGACAACTATGAGCTGCTGTTGCCGTTGTCGGCATCTTTTTGTCAGCCAAATAATAATACATAATCTTGAGCCTTAATGGGTGAATTAGGAAAAAATAACCCTTGTACCCTCTTCTTATAACAGGGGAAATCAGCTATAGAAATAAAACGAATTTTGTGCCAGGCACTAAATGTCTGTATTTCATCTCAAAAGTTGTGTATTTTAACATGAGTATCTACAGGAGTTACTGCTTGTTTTCGAGTCTCCATGAGTTCACATAATTCCACCATAATTCCATGCAAACATAACATGCTTTTTACTTCATTTAAATTGACAACAACCCCCCTACCCCCCATATGTGCATCTGTTGCAAAGACTGTAGTGCTTGTATTTTACAAACAGCCACACTAATAAGTAAGCAGCTTTTGGCGCCTATCTTTCTTATCTAGTAGAAATGATGCCTGCCGAATGTCCGATTAAACCCTTTCAAGTCCCTGAGCTCTCTTTATCCAGTGAATGCCCATCTGAGGCTCATTCTTGTTTACTCTCATTCTTTGAATTCTTTGCCTCCTTTGAAAACAGCAGCTTTTCCTTTTACTGGTTAGAGCTTTACAGTTACTTTTGTTGTTCTATCTGAAAGTCTGCTATTTGCAAACTCCTCAAAAGCACTTTACACTTCTTGTTTTCATTGTGCATTTAAGCCTTCATCTTCGTGAGAGATGTTGTACCTGTTGGAGGATGGAATTGCATGGTGAAAATAAACTTTACAGAGAACCGGTCTAAATGATGTCATTACACAGACCCATTACATTGTGCATTCAACACTAACTTTATAATGCAACCAAACTATTCCCCTTTTTGATTTTTTGGTAATGAAATATAGACTTTTACAAGCAAATTCTTGAAGTCACCATGTCTGAAGTGATGCCCAACAAATATTTTAAATCTTGATTGACTGGACCCAGCTTTAACCTGCAAGTCAAATTAGACTTTTCCACTTCTCTGTATTGCATTGCATCCAGTGCAGTGTGGATACCATAGAGCTCCTAGAATTATAATGCAGTTTATCATGTGCGTGTATTGCACAATTCCTCACGGTTTTAAAAATAGAATAAAAAATACATGCATTGTATGTTGACAGATTTAATAGGTGATCATTGAATTTAATTGTTCCATATGAAAAATGAACATGTCCACTTAATATTTATGATAGTTGTAGCATGATCAGAGAACTTTTCCTTATGGTAACAGCCAAGATGTGCTACAAGTATTTGTATAGCGTGCATTTTATGCAAGATAACTTTAAGCTCAAGGACATATGCACAACATTGTGTAGGGGCCTCTATGTATGCTGATTTGAGATCATCCATAAAATAGGCTTTTTTATAGAGGACTACAGCAAAATTTGTATTCCACAGTTTTCTGTTGTAATATTTACTTGTTCATTTTACTTAAGTGCTTTAGTTGTTTTTATAATATGCATCCACAGTAACTGTTCCTGAAAATGTATGTAAATTTTTTTCATCCTGTTAGTTATTCTGGCAGTCAAACTAAAAGCATCAACCTTTACACTGCAATAACATCGAGTTTATTGGACTTTTAATACATTATATCTAATTCCAAACGTTCCAAAGAAAGTATAAGTTCAGTATGTCCTGCAGCTATACACAATGTGTACTGACTGAATGAATACGTTGGAGATGCACTGTCTACCCCAAGGCCTATATAATTTTTGTGCAGACCTGTTTTTTCTTATTTATTACAGAGAAGAGCACCAGGGTTGGGAAAAATTACATTTGATCTCATTTTCTAGTCTAATATATTACAACCTGAGTTCAGAGAAAGCAGAAAACAAAACTGCTGAAACAATGCTTTGCAGCTCTTAAACTTCTTGTAAACTTCTTGTTGAGTGCCTCCTCTTTTATCTTTTTAAACTAAGACATGTATAGCTGAGTTACTTAGGTGAATTTGTTTTTGTAGCATCTGCACTTTCGTCCCTCCTTAAAAACAAGCTGAAGCTTCTAATCATAATTTGAATCAGAATCAGACTATTCTATTAATCCCCAGGGGGGAAATGATAATGTTATTAAACAAAAATACATCTGTTCTTTGGGAAGTACTATTTTTGATTTTACTTTTAAATGACGTAATGAAAATATTTTGTTGGTTTTGCCATCTGGTGCGGCTGTGGCTCAGAAGGTAGAGCACTTCGTCTTCCAACAGGAAGGTTGGCGAGTCATTGCCGAAGCATCCTTGGGCAAGACACTGAATCCCAAGTTGCTCCCGATGCATCCATTGGAGTATGAATGTGTGCATGATGATTAAATATGCTTAAAGGCATAGAATAAAGTACTGTGTGAATGTGTGTATGAATGGGTGAATGAGGCTTGTAGTAAAAAAACACTGAGTGCTCAGTTAGAGTAGAAAAATCTTTAGTTTCACTTTAAAGGTTTCTGTCATTCTGTATGGGTGTGTGTATGAAGTGTAGGTTTGTCTTTGTGTGGGCACGTGTGTTTATGCTGATTATGAAACACGTGTCAATATTTTATTTCTTTCAGGATATTAAAGAGAGTGTCAGCTGCAAAATATCTGCTATTATGTAGAGTGGACACAATATCTCTGATGGAGTACTGGCTGTTAAATTTATGAAAGCCGTGACAGAATGAGATTTTAGGCTGTAGGATTTCGTACCTACATTATGTAAAATTTTTAATACTGTAATGAGACAATCCAAGGCTTAGCTGCTCATCATAATTTACAGAGATAAAGAAGCCCAAAAAATGTGTGAAATAGAATAAGAGTTGGCATGTTAGAGTGTAACATAATCAGGCATTAGTTTAGTGGAGGTGACAAAATGGGTTGACTAGTGAACAAGTGTTTATTTGCTAGTCAGGTTATTTATTTAGTTACATTTGTGATAATATAAAACCCCTCCCCGTGTCTCCTCTTCCATTTTCTAACTTCAAGATGTATTGTTTATATTTGTATTATACACAAAACATCATTTCTATCATGCATTTTTGCTCCTGAATCCAGAACCTATGCCAGATCTTGCATAAATCACATGCCAAGAATGCATACAGAGAGGAAACAAAGAGAAAGGTGTTGAAGAAAATAAAATGTAAATAAAACATTCTCCAAACAAAGAAAGGCCAAGGGCAGGATAAGGAGGGAAGGGAAATAAAAATTGGGGGCAGCAAAGTAAAGTAAGAGAAATCTCTTGTGGAAAGCTGTGAGGGAGGTTAAAAAGGCAAAGTACATGAGGAGGACTGAAGGTTTCACTACTTCTCATCCACTGTCTGATCTGTGGGTGGCATTGATGGCTGATGGAGAACCACTCTAACCGAAGGTCATATCCAAAGCCCTGCCATTTTAGACTGCCACTTTACAGGGAAAAGGATAAATAAAGCTCAGATTGTTGTATATTCACCCCACTTTCTCTATAGCTTTGTCGATAGAGGAGGAAGCAGCAAACAGATGAGGCAAGGTGAAGAAATTGTAAGCTGTGAATGCCAAAAAATGATTCACAGTTGTCTAAGAAGGATTTATCTCATCATATCTATTTTTTTACAAAACACATTCATACACTGATGTTCTCAGATTGATATTCGATTTTAATAACAGAGACTTGATCCCTCTTGTTGCGATATCGTCCATCATATAATACACTATAACTGAGATTTCAGATTGCAGATTTTTTAAATGTGTTCCTGTTATTTAATGATTAATCTTTCCTCCAGATATTTCTACAACAGAATAGTCAGTGAATGTAATGAATGGATAGCTTTTCTTTGAAGCCAGCTAAGTAGGACTTTTGTTACCAGTGTGATTATTTCTACAAGAGAGACCATACCATGGTAGCAATTACATAAGCATTTGTCATCAAATCGTGTTCAGCCCAAATCGGGTGAAAAAAATTTCTGGAGGGAAACAAACTACAGCAGACAGCATGTTTCTGAGTTTGCTTTTTCCCAGATTGTCACAAGGCTTAAGGACAGCAGTCTGTCTCTGCTCCAATGTCCCTGCAGTCTGGCTGGGACACAGAGCTATTCGTCTGGCACTAGAACCATTGCTGGAGCTGGAAGTTCAGACCGGGTTGTTATCCCCCGGGCAGGGCAGAATGCTCATGGCCAGATGACCTCGCTGCCCAGCCTCTAATATCTGATCAAGAACCATCTGCTGAGGCTGCCAGAGCCCACGCACTCCCCATACCCCTGACCTCTCCAAGGAGAGCCCAATGGGAAATCAAGCCATTAGTGGACTATTAGAATTATTTTGATCAACATTTGAAAAGAAATGCAGCACAACATAATTACATTTTCATAACAGGGATGCAGCTTTTACCTATGTATTAATTTAGAAAGTGGTATGATTCTGTTCTGCAGTTCCCTCTTTCTTGTTTTTCACCAGAATGGTGGGAAACATGATTTGTCATTTTAGTTCTTTATCAAAACCTTTCCCTTAGATGAAAAGAATGTATGCTTTAAAAGAAAAAAAAAACAAATAAAATACATTATTTTTGTAGTTGGCACATTTTTACACTTCCTGATTATTCATGTTGTAAATACTGCCACTTGGGCACACAATAATACAATTAGCTTCAAATCATTTTTATTGTGCAAATAAAGGCTTTTTATGTCTAATGGTGAAAAGCTGTCATAGAAGTCAAGCAAAGTGTCCATGTTATTCTGACACAATGTTTTATGAGTGTGAATATAGCACTGATTCCTAAGAGAGTAAGCTTTTAGGCATCAAAGAAAAGTATATAGAATGTGTCAAGAGTGCAGTTCACATGAAGTTTTAATGGCCTGTGTGAACAGTTTCTGTTCCTACTGTGTGCCGTGCAGCAACATTCGCCAGACCTTGATAACAGTTGGTTAATGGGTAATGTGCCACACAAGAGTGATGCTGCACTTTCTGTTTTCATTTTGTTGCTGTAGTGCAGTAATTAATCCAGCTGAACCCTTTGTGCTCACAAAATAAATGCTTTCCATTTTCATTAATAGACAACTCATTAGTACATAATGAGCAAGAAGGCAGCACTCCCTGCTCTCCCTGTGCAGTGTGTTGCAGATGAGCATGCGCTGCACTCAGCTAATTAAAACCTAGGATTGTCTCCTTGTCTTCTTCTCTGTAAAAAAGCATGTGCTTTTAAAGCATAAGTTAAATGAGACATGGTATGTAAGTGTTTCATACCCCAGAGCTAAAAACATTATACAACTCCTCGGTTGTGTGCTGTATACTTTTATGCCTGAAAAAGGTATTATGTATTGCTTTGCTGTTACAAATTGCATCTGTTAATTAAGACAAAA
The DNA here is from genome assembly GCA_015106775.1 of Etroplus canarensis. Lineage (NCBI taxonomy): Eukaryota > Metazoa > Chordata > Actinopteri > Cichliformes > Cichlidae > Etroplus > Etroplus canarensis. The sequence continues at coordinate 16,863 of VUQH01073006.1, read as the reverse complement.
AAGGTCAATTGATTGTGGTTTAAGTATTTGACTGCAAGTTGAAGCTCAGAGAAGATGGATTTCTGTGATCTTGTTCTACAACTTTAAGGTTAAGTCTTTCTTTCATCAGTCAAAAGTTTGAATGTAATCATTAACGGCAGTGACAAGCTGCTTTTATCCTTGAGTGCCAGTGACTTTTCTTCTAGACTATAATTTGAAACCTTCATCTATAGTTGACATCTTTCCTTTTTCTTTAACACCTGTTGTCACAGGAAGAATAACAGGGGTGCTGAATTTTTATTTTTTATCCATCTACTATAGGCATGCAACAGTAAGTTCATTCCTAAACTCTCGCTTAACAATACCCCAATAATGATGTTTAAGTTCATATTATTGTGATCCATTCTATATCATACTCTAGATCTGTTAAAAAAATGTAAAAATCTGGGAACCAGCCTATAAAAATCAAAAACCTTACCTGATTTAAATTTGGCCAGTTTTCCCTTCAAGGTCATCTTCTTATTCCCCTTGAACACTTCCAGCACTATTACTATTTTTAAATTGCTTACTTAATGTTCTGTTATGACCACTTGCACTGTGTGCTTTGCAATCAGGTGTAACATCAGAAGCATGCTAGTCATTGTTTCAACTTAATCTGAGTTGTATACCATGAATTCATCCCCCAAGGTGCAACTATTAATGTGGACCACTACTGTAGTGGCCTCAAGAATTTAAGGGAGAAAAGTGGAAACTACCTAAACTGCGCTGCATGCAAGCCTATTATCATGTTCTAGCACACAGCACAATGAAAAAAGGAGTTTTTCAACCACTCAAATATAATATTACTTGCCGTCTGCCTCACCTGCCAGATTTTCCTCTCTTTGACTCTGTCCAATTTCCAGAATAAAAAAATCAAGTTAAAAAGTAATCATTTTGACACACTTGAAGAGTCCAGTTGCAGAGGCACAAGTATAAGAGGACAAAATGGGATGCCCAAGGAGTGATCTATAAATCACACATACACTGTAAGTGACCAGAGACTAGAAGATAACCTCGGGGGGGGGGACAAATATTTACCAGGGAAGGGCATTATTTTTTGGCTCAATTCCAGGAATCTTTTGATCACATCCCATATGATTTCAAAGGTTTTCTTTTTGGTCTGATTGATTGAGTCCAGAATGCTATAAGAATAAAAATATGTCTTATATTAAGTCATGTAAACATTTATTTAACTGACCAAAGAACAGAACGAAGAAATTATTTTTAATAGAATGAACAATATTGTATTTTGAAAATATACACAAATTTAGAATCCAATGCCTGTAACACACTCAACAAAAGTTGGGACAGAGAATATGATTAAAAAATTGCACAGAATATTCAAGTAACACCTGTTTGGAAGACTCCACGTTAGGCAGGCTAACTGGGAGCAGGTATCATTATTGGGTATAAAAGTAACATCCATCTGAGTCTCAGACTTTGCAAGCAAGATGGGTTGCGGCTAACCCCTTTGTCCCCAAATTCATTAGAGAATTTTTAGTCAGTTCAAAAAAATATTCCTGAATGTAAAACTGCAGAGGATTTAGGTCTTAAAATCCACAGTGCCTCATATTATGAAAATATTCTGAGAATTTGGAGACATCTCAATGTGCAAAGGGCAAAGTTGGAACCCACTGAGGAAGGTCAGCCCTCAGGTAACATTGCCTAAGACTCGCATACTACTGTGACAAATACAGCCACCTGGGCTCAGGAGTACTTAGGGAAAACATTGCCACTTGATGCAGTCTGTCTCTGCATCCAGGAATGCAACCTGAAACTGTATTTCAGGAAGAGGACACCATACATCAACTCTACAGAAAAAAGCCACTGAACTCTCTGGGCCTGAGCTTATCTCAGTCTATAACCAGACTATTGCAGAGTGTGTGTTTTAAAATGCAGAGGTGGGATTAGCCAAGGGCGGAATATAGACAGTCACTATGATGGTGTGTGGAAACTCACGTGGTAAATAATATGGTCGAACTCCAACAGCACACGGTTCAATGTCTGGGCTACAAATGCGCTTTATGATGGTAATATTAGCAGGATTACACCAGCGGTTATTGACGTAAACAGTCCATCACCTTTCTTCTTACCGCTTGCAGCGATATCTCTGTTAGCTTGAACAATAAAAAATCTATCGACGGTCACATTATCATTGGTGCAGCCATTTCTCTGTGAAACACATTAAACTGCACTCTCGGTACTCCCTCTAACTTCGAGCTAGCGCAGTTGCTCCTCCATTTTATTTCCAAGTGATCGTATATTTCCCATGACAATAGGTGGCAAACACAGTTTAAACCTCCTTTTCTCCAAAGCTCTTTGCTGTCTCACCTCGTCCCGCTTCATTCTCATCTTCTTTCCACCTCTGCATCTATGATGCAATTTCTCCAGATGTCAATTCGAATGTCCACTGGTTTGGCCGTGATGTTGGCCGGCTGTCCTATTGAAGACACACCATGGCACAGCATGAAGAGGAGAATCAGACAATGGAGCACAGACTGTTGAGCAGCTGATGTGTGATATCAAGCAAAAAATGCATAAAATTTCCAATTTCAAAACTACAACAATTGGTATCCCCTGTTTCAAAACAATTAAAAAGTGTTATTTTATTTAATTTTAATGGAAAGGTGATGGGACACAATAGTAAACATGCCTCTGTCCCAACCTTTGTTGAGTGTGTTGCAGCCATCAAATTCTAACATTCTGTATATTTCCAAAGCACAATGAAGTTGGTCTATAAAACTATCGAAAATCCTTTCTTTGTACTTTTGTCAGTTAAATAAAGGTTCACATAAAATAATATGACAAATTTTTGTTTTTATTGCATTTTGGAAAATATCCCAGCTTTTCTTGAAATGGGGTTTGTAACAGAAGCTATATGATCACTAAGCCTCCCTATAATCATTAACATCTAGGACAGTGGTCATAAATGACCAGCCTTACCATCTATCACATATTGACTTCTTTTCTTTGTAATTTTAACTAATGTGCAGTCACTGTCCATGAGTGAGCATGATTAAGAGATGAACAACTACAGCATTGGAATTTATTCTAATTACATTACAGTGATAGCATATCAATAGTGGGTAATCATCTCCAGACTGAGCATGTGTCCTTAATATAGTCTAGACTTTATTAGAAACAGTATCTGCACACTGTCTGTTCATAACTTACACACATACATATATGAGCATACTTACAGTTACACAGATGTAGTCATACTCACACACCAACAAAATAACCATGCATGCACACTTGAATCACCTTCCAGTGATAATGTAGTTTTCATATATCATGATGAGGCAATGATTTTGCTATAAAGATTCCTCTCATCATGATGGGGGATAAAATCGAACCCAATTTCTGTTTGTAATTAAAACCATTTCCACATTGGCCTGTTGGAAGGCCACAGCTTTAAGTGATCAATGGAAGATAGGTTTCCACTATCAGCCTAATTCAATCATTCGGGGAGCTATACTGCACGTACTGTAAGAGAACAAGTTGTAATGTGATATATTGTACACATACACTGAACATGCATATGTAGTTTTGAAGCCTAGCTTAATGGACAGTAAGTATTCTAAGTTGGTTGATTTTAACTAATGATGTGTCTAAAACTGTGCTTTTAGTGTGATTTTAATACTAATTATATAATACTTTTGTTCTGTGTTGATAGTCATATTGTTTGTGTGATGAGTTTAATGACCCAAGAGCATTCGAGAAGCTCTGAACTCAGTCATTTAGCAATCAGAAAATCAACTTGTTTTCCCTTAATTTCCAAACAGAGATTGTAAAATATTTTCATCTAGAACAGATGATCTACTGCGTTTGTGTGCCAAGATTATACAGCTATACTTAATGTTACTCAAGGGTCACACTAAAGCAGTGTTTGTGAAAGTAAAGTTGGAAACACTTGCACTGTAAACAAGGGAAATGCCAATATTGTGCACACTTCAAGCCTAGATTATTTTGAAGCTGCAGTCATCACTGGTGTTGATATTTCTCACTATTATTATTAAATCCATCATACAATCTTTACAACTTCAATCTTGTCTTGCACAGGTATTCTATTTCATCATTTAGACATGCAGTAAGGATAGAAAGAACAAGCTCATCGGTCACAAAGAGAGAAAGCATTCTCAGTCAAATGGAAGCTTACCTTGCAAATAAAGTTCTGTATTTTGATGCTTGCAAGTGACAGATGGTACAAAATATGCAAAACTATGTAAAAAAGTGCTGACAGAAAACAGACGCTCACTGTCATCTATGGTACAAAGTGTTAGTCAACTTTTACAGCACAGCACATTTCGTACATTTGGCAACTTTTTTGTTATTAGTCATGTGAGAGTTTTTATGGCATACAAGAGCAGATTCAATCTAATCATTTTTTTTTCTTTGGAAATTGTATGGGTCTGCAGAATGCTCTACAGTGCAGTGTTTTAATAGCTGTGATGATTCCTTTGATTAGCCAGTGATGCCATTTCTGTGCTGGCATTTCAAAAATGGTCTTGTTCCTGCTGAAGCATGATGAAGGGGGCAGTTTGATAGCTAGTGCACTGACTTACCATTCCTGGGATAAATGGTAGATGGGACGCTCATCTTTCATTGGGAGAAAGTTGGGTTTCATTGCCATGCCCAAAGGACATCTTGGACATGGTAAATGAAATGTTGAATATCCAACCTACAACAGTGGACAACACGCTTGAATCTTTTGGTGGCCATGGCTAGGTGGAGAAGCAATGAAAGAACAGTTTTGATGCACATGTATTCATGTGTGCATTCATTTTTGAGTGCAATAACAGATGGTCTTACCTGTAGAATTCACTAATTTTATATGTCAGGAAGTGTAGAGTGTCATTTACACAATATTTAAGCTGGTGGCTTTTCATTTTTTGACATTTTACTTCTGATCTTTTAAATTTATTTCTGTATATTGGATCAGAAGGTAGTATTTAATCAGGCAGATTTTATTTTAATAGGCAGTAAATGTTATAAACATTTACAGAATGTTTGTAACCATGCTTGATTAGCTATTAGAATCTCTAAAATATAATTTATTTTGTGTTTTCTTTTTAACTTGTCCTCCTTTAAAATTGCAGAAATTATATTGAATTAAAGTCTGATTATAAGACTGTGCATATTTATGTAAATAAATCATAAATTAGCTTAGCTTCAGTCTGCTTTTCCATCACTTTCTTTTTGTCTAATTCTTTCTTTTGACCGCTTTGACTGTAAGAAGCTAATTTTATTAAGGCTAGAGGAAAAACAGCTGGGAGATGTTTATTTCTTTTTTTGGTACATTTAATGTCAAAAATTATCCTTTCATGTCCTCAGGCATGCTTTCGGGATTCCTTAACTTTACCATGTTTAACTATATACTTATGGAAAACCTGTATTGACATATGCCCTGCTTTGCATAATACTCAAACCCACAGGAGTACTGCTTTGTGTGCATTGGCACATACAACACTATTCACATATTCACTGCAAATTAGTCTCCAAATCCGTATAAGCCACTGATAGCTGGGAAGAAATGCAGTAATCAATGACAGAGGTTTTCTTTGCCTCCCTAAACAGCAGAGTTATTTATGTGTACTGACATCAATCAGCATGCAGTCTCTGCTTCAACTCAGCAAGTTCTAGAGAGGAAAGAAGCGCTTTCTTTTAATGATTTATTATAACCAATCTGGTGTGTGTTTATTATTTATCATTATTCAAACCATGTTAAAAGAGCATGTTACTATATTTCCTTCAAATTTCTTTGCCAGTGTATTATATCAGTGTCAACAGAGAGAAGGTGACATACAGTGTAGTACAGTGCTGTTTACTGCAGGTAACTATTTGCAGTGGCAATCAATTAATGCCAAATATGCCTTGTTATGCCAAAAAAAAAAAAAATCACGGCAGCACGGGGGTTATCACTGTGACCTCACAGCAAGAGGGTTCGGGTTCAGATCCATCAGCTGGCCAGCTTGGGCCCTTCTGTGTGGAGTTTGCATGTTCTCCGTGTGTTTGCATGGATTTTCTCCAGGTACTCTGGCTTCCTCCTACAGTCCAAAGACATGCAAAGGGGTTAGGTTAATTAGCAATTCTAGACTGACCATAAGTGTAAGCATGAATGGTTATCTGTGTCTCTGTGCTGGCCCTGTGATGATGTGTACCCTGCCTTTTACCCTGTGACAGCTGGAATAGGCTCCAGCACCCCCCGTGACCCTGAACTGGATAAACGGAAGAAGATAACGGGGGGAAAAAAAATCACTGTTAAGTTGCCTTGTCTCTTTTTTCCTTCTTTGCCAGGTCTTTTCCTCAAAGCTTTATTTAGTCAGTGTTATAAGCTTTCAGTCCACTGTACTGTGTATTACTCAGAAAAGTCAACACAAAAGTCACACTGATACAGCAGAGTATTATAAACTATTGCTTAAAAAATTCTACAGAAACAATTTTCTTCTGATTTTTTAAATCTTATTCTCAACTACACTGAGAAATCCCATGGTTTGAGATAAGTTTTGATTTAGATTCTCACATAAACACTGTGTAAATTAACACTGGCCTAGACTCTGATGACCATTTGGTCATTGGTCATGAATGTCAACTAATGATCTATAATATATACACCATATATACAACATTTGGCCATACCTTTTAATCACTGAATTCAGGTGATTTGAATTCAGGCAATGTAAAGTTACAGTGGGGTGGCTGAATGCTGAGATGTATAGTGTGTAAAGTTGCCAGCGCTCTGTTGATTCAATAACTGTAGAGTTCCGAACCTCATCTGGCAGTAAAATCAACATAAAAACTGTGTGCTGGGAGCTTCATGGCATGGGTTTCCAGCTGCATAGATGCCTTACATCACCAAGTGACAAATGGAGTATAAAGCATGCTGCAATGGAAATCATGTTCTTTGGAGTGACAAATCATTCTTCTCTATCTGGAAGTCTGATGGACAAGTGTGGGTTTGGTGAATGCCAGGAAAACATTATCTGCCGGAATGCATTGTGCCAATTATAAAGTTGTTGTTCCCCTGGGGTTGGCCTGGGCCCCTTAGTTCCAGTGAGGGGAAATCTTAATGCTTCAGTTTAACAAGACATTTTGGACGATGTTATACTTCAAACCTTGTGGGAAGAGTTTGAGGAAGGCCTTTTTTCTGTTCCTGTGCCCAAGTGCACAACACTAGTTCCATAAAGATGTGGTTGGATAAGCTTGGTGAGGAAGAACTTGAATGGCCCGCAAAGAGCCCTGACCTCAACCCCACTGAATACCTTTGGGGAAGCTGACATAACTGCAAATGGGGAACCAACTCCATATTAATGTGTTATAAAAGGTCCGGTTAATATGTAGGTGGTCCATATAGTGTAACACACACACACACACACACACACACACACACACACACACACACACACGCAAAGTTTAGGACATAAACTGTAATAAAGTAGGCAAATATAACATGGAAAGATTATTCTGATTTTAGCTTTACTTAAGTTTCCTTGCTTGTTTTTTTTTCTTAGAATGAAGTTTCTTATTTAATACCGCTGTAATTTTTAATCTACATATTTAGAAAAACAGCCCGCCATTTTCAGGGACATTGTGTTCTATCAGGGACATCAGTTGTCAGTGCTTTTTAGGCATATCACATGGTATTAAAAAACTTTGCCAAATCAAATATGCGGATTCATAACACGACTTCCATACCGGATCGGTCGTGGCCCGGGTTAACAACGACCGCCTCCGGTGCCGTTAGCCGACAGGGTGCTGGTGGAAACTATGCTACTGTTGGCCGAAGACCAAGGATGCAGGGGATAGGATGAGATGGAGGCAGATGATCTGCTGTGGCGACCCCTAACGGGAACAGCCGAAAGAAGAAGAAGAAGAAGCCAACCTAGCATGCAGCCCACCTCAGCAGGTTGGCTTTGCACTATAAAGCAGCCCTGCCAGAACTTCTCCATGCTGCTCTGTTCCATTTCTCTCCTGTACCTCAGGCCAGCTGGCTGATGGAGTCCTTGGGTTCTTTTTTGTTTCTGTATGCTTTTACTCACATATACACTTACCACTCAGACATTGCAGACATACTGACTGGCTAACAATTACTCATGCTAATGCTTGGCTTTCTTTACATTACTCAGTTAAAATATTTAATGTCACTCTAAAACTATGTGTCCCTTCCTTGACACATTCTTTTGAGATAGATTGTGACATATTCTGTGCCTTTCCTTGTGGCAACAGAGCTGAAAACAGTCTGTTGGAGATATGCTATGTTGCCTGTCCAGAAAGTGGTGCAGAGGGTGGTCAAGATTATATATGATGAATAACAGTTTGCTCAGTGACCTCCTCTCTACCACAGCCTCAGAAGTGTCCAGTTTCCAGCCAATCACAGAACAAGCCTTCCTGATTAGTTTATTCAGTCTGTTGGTGTCTCCAGCTCCAATTCTGCTCCCCCAGCAGATCACAGCAATGTACACTGTGCTCCCCACCACAGACTGATAGAAAAGCTCCAACATTTTGCTGCACACAATGAAGACTTTCTTTAGAAATAGAGCCTGCTCATCCTCTTCCCTGTGTTGATCTTTCAATTTAGCTTGTTGTTAGTGTGGATGTCCAGGTATTTGTACTCCTCCACCATATCAGCATCCTGTTCCAGGAAAGATGAGTAGAGGAGCTATCCTCTTTCTTCTGAAGTCAATCATCATCTCTTGGGTCCTACTCACATTCAGAAGCACAAAATCATCTAATGGTACTCTGTATAACTAGGTGCAAGCTCCAAAAAATATCTGGCTCCAATAGAGAAAAAAGTATTCTCCTCTGATCAATACTTTTATTTCAATTCTAGTAGTTTTTATCAAAATAATTCTATCATGAAGTGGACTGTAGTCCTAATACCGAGGTTTCTCCAGTCTGTTTGCAAGTGTCACTTACTAGCGCCACCTTCTCATCCAAATGATCACTCCTGGCTCCAAAAATACAAGATGGTGATCGCCAAAATGCCAGTCTTGATGCTTCAAACCATTAGTCCACTTGCCAGTGTGTGATGTTCAGGTGAGTTTGTCCACTTTTATAATCTATGGTTTATCCTTTGGACACTAGTGAAGCTCTTAAAGCTACAGTAGATAAAGATCTGAAATAACAGTTTTTTTCATGCACACTTCAAATTCGTAACTCATTATATCTTACACTGCTACTGGTATCGTGCATTTATGAATACAATTCACTGTTAATAAGCCTATCCTGTGGACAGCTCGTGGCACTAGCATGTGATATCTATATGTTGGTGCCAGAAAACAAGAAAGAAAAAAGTTCCATATCTTTCTACCTTTGGTCTGCCACTATCATTTATTTATTCATGGACCTGGAAGCATGATGCATCATCATTTTTTTTTTTTCTTGCCAGAAGATTAGGAGGGACAATCTTGGCCTTGTCATGCCGCTTTATTGCAGACAGTGAAATACTCAAGACAGCTGTGTCACTCCACTGTGGCGCAAACACAAAGGCCATGGCTTGGGGCTGTACAGCCTGAGTGATTATTACTGTCACGCAGCCACAGAGCACTGCATAGCTCCACAGGTGGCCACCCATCTGATGATGAAAAAAGGCATTCATAAAAGACTATGAATAATAAATACATTCATTTTGGGGTCACACAGGTAGATAATGTGACATACTACTGCTGTTATCAAAATTAGCCTGGGGAACCATTATAATGATAATGTCTGAAAATATTATAAGAAGCTGATAAGAAACCCAGCTATATCACTTAGGAATTAAATTAAAGGTATTTAGATTTGACCACGACCATAATAATCTATAATACATGATCACATTGTTCTGCTGATGGTCTTAGCTTTTATTTAGTATCTCTGCTCTCTAACAGCTTTTAAACTCTGTCTACCCACGTGTGCGATACAAATAACACTACCAAAGAAACAATTTTGAAAAGTTTCACACAGTTTTACTGCACTACAGTTATGCTGTTGCACTACACTTTAAAAAAAATTATATTGATTCCTCATTACTGATGTCAAATAATAGCAATGAAATCATCAAACATGAGGTTCAATCAAAGCCTCAAGTCCTCGAGGTGAAAAGCACCTTGCCCAGGACCAAACAGCAGAGTAATTATTGCTGTCAGGGAGCCATTGGTTTCCACAACTTTCACAGGGGGAGTCAAACATCATTTAAGCATGATAAGATCATTTTTGACAAGGAAAACAAATGCTATTCTTTTCATACATGCGAAAAGTTGAATACAGAAGCTACAGAGTCTTGCACACTGACTGAATCACTATAACTTATGTTGATTATTGTATTTTGGTCATTCCTTTCTGATTCTGACATTTTCACTGCTAATGTAGATTTTTTTTTGCATTGGCAGAAGATATTAAGTGTCATTTGAATCATTAAAATTGATATCAAACTTGATTTTGCAGTCTTTGTTGTTTTTCACAGTGTTTTTTTGCTTGGCTGACAGGGAGTCAGGATTCACCCCTTCAAAATGTTTTCAAGTGCCAGTGATGTTCCTTTCTTTATCAATTCAGAGTACACCAGCAGACCGGCTCTTGCAATTTTTAATATCTCCAGGTCTCCCCCTGTCTGCCATCCAGGTGCAGTCAAAACCATCACTCAACAGCTTAAATCATTGCCTCTGTCAGTTAACAAGTTGTGGAAGGAGTCTTCCTCCAACAGACAAATGTGGGGCCATCAGCACTGCCCAGATGCGAATTGTTTTTATCAGCCGACAAAATGTGGGTGCTTAGCTGTCGCTACAGGCTTCTTGGAGCAGGTCTGCTTTCCTGTCGGCCTGATATTTTAAATCCTGATGCAATCTGACGGCTACTGCATTTCAACTCACAGGAGACATTTTTTTACAGCTTCCTCTGAGAGTATTCCAGAGATACTAGAGAAATACTTTAGAAGGAAAATACAGTGACTACAACTGTACACCTAAAAACCATTTGCGTTCATGCCTAATTACATTCATGAAGATTAAAAGCTGCATGCATGATGTACTGATTGAGAGTGTGGGGAGGTTAGTAAATGAAAAGAGCGGAAATATAGGCATTTTTCTGCATTGTTCTGTTTCCATACATTATCAGTCTGAAGGGTCCAGCTGCCACAAATACTGGAACAACAGGAGATTCTCAGCATACTGGTGGAGTACAGTTCCTTTAACTAGGTAATGTGATTTTTGCTTCATTTCCCCATGCACTGTCTCAAACATCGTCATCTGTATGCTAATAAGAAGTATGCATTTCCTCCTTTCAACATTAAATAGCCTAAATGGAGTCATAGTACTGGCTTTTAATTTAAAAAATTAGAAAGTAACTTAACGTGTTTTGTGAAATTTAAAACTGAAATAAAATGTTCTTTATCTGTCATCATCTGACCAAACATTTGAATTATGTCTTTATTCTTCTGCTGTCTTTCAATCCATCCAAAATACGTTTAAATACAGTTGTCAAGACTGATGTGGGAATTATATGATTTCAAGCTCCTGTAATGGCAACCTGCCAACCTCAAAAAACATCAAAATAATGTGATAATAAGCATTCAGTCTTTTGGAGACATCCTGCTGCTACAACCAAGATATGCAAGAAAGTAATGCGAGGATGTTTACCCCAATAGAGCTGTCTTGCATTTTAATATGTTGGTACATGTGTGTGAGCAGACAGGCATTTTCTGCTGCCTTCCTCATGACTTGAAGTCAACCTTCAGGCCAAATGGGTGTGGATTTCACTCTCTCACTCTGTGTGTCTCTGGTGGAGAGTGTGCTCCACCAGAATGTGGGTGTAAGGAGCGTATGATGAATGTCTTTGTGCATATTTAATTATAGGTATGCATATCCATTTCCATATACTGCATTTATACATCTGTGTGCATCTGTGCATAATGGCCTTGGCCCAGATGTGCAACAAAATCCTTCACATCTAGAAGACTCTAATGCCAGTAATATGGTGAAACTGTCAGTGGTGGAGGGTTCCCAATCACAATAACCTCAGCCTTAGGTACAAATCTGTAAGTCTAATAAATATTATATTATAATATAAATATACTTCTCCAAATCCATGACAGTAATCACCAGCGTCTATTAAGTTTGTCCTGAGACAAAATCCATTTACTACACAGAAACAACCCCAGACCATAATTATGACTCTCATTAGAGTTGCACCACCTGATCATTCCACAGTGGATTAAAGGCTAACTACAAGATGCATAAACAAGGAGATCAATCAGTGCTGCATAATTTTCTGAGATGGGAAGCACACCAAATCCCAGCAGATCAATACAGAAGAAGTAGCCAATAATGAACTTGTGCTGGATCACAAAGGTGGGGTCAAGATTCAGCTGCATTTCTGAAAATCATTTTATCTCAAAGCTGACAAAGCTCTGGCTTGTGGAGTTAAGTAATCTTGAAGAGAGAGGTGATGGTGGCGAATGATGTATAAGCATAAGAATGGAATGAATGGCTCTTCATATGTTTTTCCCGGCTGTGCCTTAGTCTAATGACAGATTGTGAAAAGCCTTGTTGCTCATCAATAGCAGCATTTATATACTTGAATAATGCAGGAGGTTAATGACAATATCGACAGTCCTGATAGAAGCTTCACTTAGTTTGATCCCTGACAGAAGCCCTTAAGCTTTCAGTCTTCAGTCTGGCCCGTTGCCTATCAGATGTGTGTAAGATGATAAGTGTAACCCCTAGCGTTCATCCAGTGCATGGAAATGTGGAAGAAAGGAAGGGGTCGTTGGAAAAAAAAAAACTTACCCCAAGGATGACACTATCTTCGCCTTGGAATATTGGGATGAACTTATCTCCGCGAATAATTTCGGACTGGTTCAGTGGGCGAAATCGACACAACACCTTTATATTGCATTCAGCGTTTGCATCACCCATCGTGGAAATAAAAATTTGTGGATGAGCTTCCAAAAGACAAAGAGGAGTTTAAAAAACAGAAATAACAGGCAAATTTTTAAAAAAAAATAGTCCTTTGTGCAACCTTTTGTTCTAAAGCACCTGAACGCAAACTGGAACCACCGGATACAGCCACCTGCAAAGCGAGACTGGCAGGCGAAGCATTTGGAAGAATAGACAAGTACGAGTTTGGGATCCAAAATTTTTTGAAAGAAATGTAAAATCAAATCAAAACTGAAGCAGCTTGAGGGTGCTTCCTTCTCAAATTGCTCTCAAATCAAAGTCGGCTGCAGCTAAGCGGTGGAGAACATATGGAGAGTTGTAAATGGGGAGTATAGTCCAAACTGGTCCGGTCGGTGTGGATAGGCTGCAGGCTCCTCAGAGGCATGCCTTGCATCACTGTCATGCCCGCTCTCTCACTGTGGGCGGGGCGTGGTAGCGACTCAGATCCTCTCTCATCAGCACCACGAGCAGAGGGACCGAGGAGGAGGGAGAAGAGCTCCAACTCTGCAATGTAGATCTGTGTATTGGCCTCAGTCGAAACTTCTTCAGTGTTCGCTGTTATCTCCATCCGACACTTTTTAATGCAGCAGCTTACACAAAAGTGGAAAGTATTGCTGGCATTTTATAGGGGATATTTTGATGTCTGTAGTTTTGAAGGCGAGCATCTAAGTCTGCACCAGACTGGTCGTCATGGCAATGCTGTTTTGCATGAGAGGTTTGTCATGTGGGAACTTAGGGCTTCATAATTTCCCTCCAGAGGTTTTTCAGTGCTGCAGCACGGCATCATGGAGTTAGTAAGAACCCTTTAACACAGAACAAAAAGATTTTCTAAATTCACATATATGCTCTTATGGCTATGATGAGGTGCCAAAAGAGGCACTGTGGTATCACATGTATTAGGAAGTCAGGAGTAACAGGGAAATATGTTAGTGTGGTGCAGGACATGTATGAGGACAGTGAAACAGTGGTGAGGTGTGCTGTACGAGTGACAGATGGGTTTAGGGGTGGGGAGGGATTACATCAGGGATCAACTTTCTTGTTTACAATGGTGATGGACAGGTTGATAGATGAGGTCAGGCAGGAGTCTCTGTGGATTATAATGTTCGCAGATGACATGATTTGAAGTGAGAGTAGGGAGCAGATGGACGAGAGCCTGGAGAGGTGGAGGTATACAGGAGCAGAGGAGTGAAAGTTGGTGGAAACAAATCAGAATACATGTGTGCGAATGAAAGTGAGGCAGGTGGAAAGGTGAAGATGCAAGGAGTAGAGGTAATGAAGGTGGATGAATTGAGTCAACCATCCAAATCAATGAACAGAGCACAAAAGAGGTGAAGAAGAGAGTGCAGGCAGGGTGGAGTGGGTGGAGACAAGTGTCGGAATTGCTTTGTGACAGAAGGATAGCAGCAAGAGTGAAAATGAAGGTTTGCAAGACAGTAGTGAAACTAGATGTATGGTTTGGGGATGATGGCACTAATGTTGAGATTTTCACTGGGAGTGAACATTATGGACAAGATTAGAAATGAGTACATCAGAGGGACAGCTCAGTTTGAGAAGTTTGGAGACAAAGCCAAAGAGGCAAGGCTGAGATGGTTTGGACATGTTCAGAGGAGGGATAGTGGATATACTGGAAAAAGAATGCTGAAGATGGAGCTGCCAGGCAGGAGGAGAACAGGAAGGCCTCAGAGAAGGTACATGGATGTAGTGAAGGAGGATGTGAAGAGGGTTGGTGTGACACAAGAAGATCAAGGGATAGGGTGAGGTGGAGGCAGATGATCCAGTGTGGCAAACCCAAAAGGGAGCAGTTGAAAGAGGAAGAAGAAACTCTGTCTTAAGGTTTAGGTTTCATTTTCGGAATTTGGACTTCTGACATACCCATCTCCTTAACACTCCATACACCCTAGTTTTTACACAGGTTTGTATGCTTTTTAAGAATGAGGAAAATCAAGACAACCCAGACACAACTGTTAGAGGTAATTTTTAGTCATATATAAGCTATTTCACAGCCAAAAGGGATGCTATACAGCTGTCTTCACAAGCTAATTACCTCTCATTGTAATTAAGCTGAATTTCTTAATTAAGACTGCTATCAGCTTCACAGAAATCACGTCTTAAAGAGTTTCCACTGTATATACATTGTGTTAAATATGTGATCTACAATATGAAACTATGTTGTGTGCAAAAGTTTTACACACTAAAGGAAAAGTGGGGATTCTTTACAATATAATAGGCTACAGTGAATAAGGTAACAGTTCACGTTATACAAAATGCATCAATCAGAAAACACCATTCAACCATTCAACATTTGGTGTGTTCACACTTTCTCCCCAATCCTAAATACACTTGCAAACAATAATTCAAATAAAAGGGTATATCCTGGGGAATTTGTCATGTTTTCCTCTTTGTTGCTTCTGTCTCATCATGTAATCCCACACAGAGTCCATGATGCTGAGATTAGGCTGACTAGATCGCAACATACTAAATGTGGGTCAAACACTGTGTTTGTATGGGGCAATGTGAGATACAGTGGAAATACTGGGAGGTAGTCTGAAATTTTGATATCTAAAAATAAAAACACAATAAAATGTGGAGGTTAAGGGGAAACACTGTATTTTGCTTGAATACTAATTTTTAAATTCCCTTGCTTTGACAATTTCAGCAAGTTTTAGCCAACTATGACACACAAATACAATGGATATAGAAAGTCTTTACACCTCTGTTAAAACACCAGATTTTTCTGATGCAAAAAATAAATGCATAAAAAATAAATGAAACCACAGTAAATCATTCCAAAACTTTTTCCACCTGTGACTTGACCTATAACCTGTGCAAATTCAATTGAAAAAGAAGCAGATTCATCAGGGGGAACAATCTAAAAAATAAGAAATGTACAATAAGCTAGTTGCATAAGTGTGCAAGCCCTAAAACTAACACTCTGTTGAACCACCTTTTGCTTTGATTACAGCATTCAGTCTTTTTTGGGTAGGAGTCTATCGGCATGGCTCACCTTGACTAAAGAATATTTGCTCACTCTTCCTTGCAAAAGCTCTCCAAATCTGTTAGATAGCGGGAGCATCTCTTGCACACAGCCCTCTTCATGTCACCTCATATATTTCAAGTTGGATTTAGGTCTGGGCTCTGGCTGTGTCATTTTAAAACTTGAATTTTCTTCTAGTGAAGTCATTATTTTGTTGATTTGGATGTATGCTTGGGGTCATTGTTCAGACATTTGAAGATTTGGGGCCAAATGACTGGTATCTGGAGCTGTTCATAAGTTCCTCCACCTTCACTAAACCCCTAGTTCCAGCTGATGGTGCTGCCACCACCATGCTTCACTGCGGTTATGGCATTCTTCTGGTGATGCACAGTTTTGTTTTTTGCACCAAACAGATTTTGCCCAAAAAGTTCAACTTTGGTTTCATCAGACTGCAGCATATTTCTCACATTCTTTTGGGAGACTTCATTTATATTTTTTGCCAAATTTAGTTGAGCTTGGATGTTTTTCTTTGCAATAAATATTTTTGTCTTGCGATCCTGTTGTCACATGTACTACACCACCAGTACTAACTGCAGCTCCTTCACTGATACTGCAGGTCTCCTGACAGCCTCCCTCTAGCAAAAAGCTCAAAATTCTATTTCATAGTATTAGTGTTGGCTTAATTTTTTGTGGTAATTTTCGTCATATTCCCTAAAAATTAGATTTTTGTTGGCTTGTAACTTGCCCTGTGGGACATAGCATTGGGAGCAAAACACAGGTTAATCATTTGCCTATAATAAAACAACTTCCCTGCTTTCTTTACGTGCATTGGCTTAAAGTAAGAATTCAGAAAAGTGTGTGAACCAGCAGAGCCAATCAAAATGTGGTACAGTGTCTCAGTAAGTGGGACAGAGGAGGGACAAGAGATAAAAATGGCGTGCAGTCCCACATAAAGAGAGA
>VUQH01073004.1:0-13348 GCA_015106775.1 Etroplus canarensis | reverse complement strand
CTCAAGTCTAGCTTTGGTTTCACGTTCTTGGATTCCTGCTCAGGTGTGTTTCTGTTCAAGCACCTACCTTTGGCAATAAAGCCCTTTTCTGTTCAGCCACGTCTCTGCGGTCTGCATTGTGGGTCCACACCACACCACTTCCCCCACCTGGGAGAAAACCATGACAGAATGCCGCGAATACGAGTGGACCCCGCAGACCGCCTCCTCGTTACTTCGCTCCTCCCCTGCCCCGGCGCTGCTGTCCACGCGCCACAGCTCTGAGTGGAGGAGAACTCTGCATTTAAGTCAGCCCGCCACATTTTCCCGTTTGGAGAGGGGACCTCTGGAGTCGTCTTCTGTCACTTTGGAGTTCTGGCTGCGTGCGCAGCACCCCCACGCAAGCTCTATCTCGCTTGACCCGCCGGAGCGGTTCGAGCTTTCCCTGAGCTGGTTCTCGCTTGGCGAGCGCCGCTGGAACTTTCTCCTGCCCTGGACTTCACACTGCCCGGGCTGCAGATGCAGCTTCCCCGTCACGGTAACCATGTTCTTTGTGCGCCGTGTTGGCTTTTGACTATGTGGCCTGCATGTGGGATTTTACCTGCGTGACAAGTGTGGACTGCGCGCCCTCAGACTGTTTGAACTGCACGCCCAGCGCGGACGTTTTCCTCCGCGGCAAGCCTCTGAGACAGATTATGAACTGTTCTTTTACCACGTTCTAGGATTTTGGTTTCAGTCTCTGGTATTTTCTTTTCCCTGTATTGCCTTTTTTTTCCTTCCTGCTGTTGTGCACCTCTTGTGCCTCATTGAGTCCACTTTGCTTTGGTTAATGTTGTGCACTTGTGCTCCTTAGTTTGTATTTGTCATGTTTCTTTGAAGTTTTAGTTTTTTGTGACACCTAGTTTGTTTTTACCCCTTGGACCATGTTTTGGTGTTTCTTTGCTTTTGTTTCTGGTTTTAGTCCCCTGACCCCTAAGTTATTTCCTTTCAGTAGTTTGTATATTAAATTTTTTTTACTTTTTGGAGGGTTTTCGGGAATGTTTTCTGGGTTTGGGTTTGATTTTAGTTTCAGGTTGGTTTTGAAAATTTTTAATTTTTGTAGTCTATTGTTTGGTCTTAGTTTTTGGGTGGGTTTTGCAAATATTTTTTTTTTTTTCCCCATCTTGCCCTTGTTTTTTGGGGGGAGTTTAGGATATTGTGGGGGGGTTAGTTAAAGCTCATTCCTGCATTTTTAGATCTTGTTTTACCCCCCTGTATTAAAAACCTTCACACCTTTTATTTTCTATATGTTTGGGTTTTTTTTTTTTTTTTTTTTTTTGTTTTTTTTTGTTTTTTTTTTTTTGTTGTGTGCAGTTTTTGTTCTCCTGCCAGTGCACACCTTGCTGGAATGAATGTGATTTGGACAACTTACCTAATCTAACAGGACACTGGGGAAACAATCAGCAGCCAGAAAGTGGCGCTACAGGTGGAAGCATTTGTTTGTGCGGTCCGCAAGAAGGCCAGAGAAGAGGGAGGACGAGGCGGAGGGAAATGCCAGACTCAGCGAGGCTGTGTCTTGCAGCAGCATCATGTGATTTGCGGTCATGTGATCTGGATGCCCCGGCGCCTCCAGAGGGTTAATTTTTAAGGTTTATGAACTTCAAAGCTACAGTTTTTCAGAGGTTAAATATTTTCACTGCGTGTTCCGCGAACCTTTTTATTACAGTCAATTCAGTGCGCTCAGTAGGCCAACTCAAATATTCTCGACTCGTGTTACTTAAAATTCTCTGTCACTTCTCCCTCGGGACTAACAGAACTTAAATAAGTACACAAACACCGTGGAACTTTAAAAAACAGTGGCTACATCCATCCATTTTCTTCTCCTTATCCAATTCAGGGTCCTATGTCGTGCAAGAGGAGGGGTTCACCCTGGACAGGTTGCCAAACTACCTCAGGACTAACACAGAGAGACAGACAACCATTCACACGCACAGCATATATAGAATCAGCCGTTACGGGCGGCGATGGTTCAGTGTGTCGGAGGACTGATTTGGAAGCCGGGGAGTCGCTGAGGGAGCCCGTTCAAAACCCACCTGCTGGCCCAAGACCCAAAGACCCTACCCCGGACCCATGTGTGGAGGCCAGAAAAATGTCACCCCCCCCCGAGCATTGCCAAGTTGCCCTTGAGCAAGGCACCAAACCCTCACATGGCTCCCTGTAGGCTGACCTCCCTCAATGCATGCTGCGTGTAATTGCATCTGTGCATCTCCACCTGTAGGAGTGTCTGCAATTCTAATTTCCCCTCTGGGGATCAATAATGTGTGGTTTACTGTAACACTGCATGTCTTTGGACTGTGGTCTTCACGCAGAAGGAATCCAGCTGCCCTCCACTGTGGTACCTGATTGCCTCAGTTGTATTTACTGTATATATTGCTGACATATATAAATGTCAACAGTTTGAGTATATCGTTTTAGCCTTGATCTCTCCTATTAATGGCTGATTTACAGTACTACTTTGGTTCTGCAGCGAGCCTACGCGCAGCTTCGCAGCCCACTGTCTACATGTTGTAGCTGTTCATTGTCACCAGGGGGCAGTGTCACAAACAACAAGTCTGTGGGCTATGCTTGTCGTTGTTGGTCCCTTAGCCAGCCATGGAGAAGACTAAAGTTAAATAAAGAGCTGAAGCGAAAGCGATTGTAAAAACGATGAATAGTGGCCTTTGCTGCCTGTCTGTGATAATCATCTCTTTGTTTGTTTTTTTAATCTTTGATTGTTTTTTTTCAGGCTATTTTGTCTACATTTCGAACTTCACTGCTGCGCTCCTCTTGTCTGAGCCGGCATTCGACCTGTCCACAGCATCCTCCACTCCACGCTATGTTTTGTTGTTTTTTTTAAAGGACTGGATGCAAGCACATCCACTGATTGCATCCCCTTTTGTGTTGGTTCTTCATAGGCAAATACCGAAGCAAGCATTGCAGTACCATAAATCAAGTATTGTACTGTACTGATATGACATAAAACTAAATAAAAACTAATAAAAACAAAATAATAAATTAATAAATTAAATATGCATAAAATGCATGGCATGCAATCATATATTATTACATGTTGTATATTAAATGTGCTCTGTGAAGCTGTTGAGTAATGTTGAAACAACAGAAATAAGGAAAATACAGTCATGCTTATATGATGGCTACTTGATCCACAAAAAGTTCAAGTTAATCAAAAAACTATGTTTAATTAACTCCACAAATGGGAATTAAAAAGTCACAGGAACTCAACATATTTAAATAGCAGAACTGTCTTCAAAATTTGAGTTAACTGCTCTTTTTTAATTATTATTTTGAGCATTCGGGTGTACAGCGCTGGGCCAGTAAAGAAGAGGGCATCCCGGGTGTAGTATCTACGAGCGAATTCTACACTTACTGCTTTGTGAGTAACTGTAGTTTTGAACCATGCAGATGTGCTGGTGTCAGGTTAGCTGGAATTCTACAGCAATAAATTGGGTGATTAGCAGCAGCTAGCAGCAGTTAGCGGCAGGGAGCGGCAGAGATAAAACAGTCTATTCCTTCTTTTTGCCAAAGCCACCAGACCGGAGTAGAGAGACTGCTGGCCATGGTTCAGATTTGAATATTTGGAAAGAATCTTCTATGAGCTTTAAAGTGTCTCCATAGTGGTTTACATAGTTGTAAACCAAGTGAAAGGTCCTTGGTTTGATTCCAGATGGGTACACAAGCCCCTTTTGCCATGGAGGGTTGTGTCAAGAAGGGCATCCGGCATAAAACCTCTGCCAAATTACCAATGTGGATTAATCTGCTGTGGTGACCCCTTGGGATGAATACAAGGGTGCAGCTGAAGGTGCATTTTTCTTCTATAGTCTTTTTATCCTTGCTATTGAAATTTTATTGGACAGTGTCAATTATTTCTCTTACCTTTAATTTAAAAGTATTTGAACCATTTTTCTGTGTTTTGATGTTTTATTTTCTGGGACAATGGTTTTTGTAAGGGGCTTTTTTGTTCTAGTCTTTGTCCTTTGACTAACATGCACTGCTCTCCCTGGTGGAAGCTCAATAAAAATTCTATCAATTTGATTTTGAGTTTTTAGATGATGTTGTCTGAGAACATAATCAGAGTTGTGCCAGACTTGGTTTTGGCATAAGTCTCACTCATGAGGAATATCAGAAAGCAGCATGAAAGCATGGCTTTTAATATAGGATTTGTGACAGCCCTCCACTTTGGCTGGGCCTGATGCGTCTTTTTTTCCTTTTTGTCCCTTTGTGTTGTCTTGCAGGTTCCGGGTGGGCGGAGTTAATAAATAGTGCCTGCCAGTCTCCCTGGTGCAATTCAGAGCTGGCTGTTTCTGTCTCATTGGCATGCTCCTTGTTTGGTTGGCTTTTGCCTCATTATTGTAGCTTTAAGCTATACAAAAACATGCACATTTAAAATTCAACACTCATTCAACTCCTCGCAAGCACACCCCATAAAGTTGATTACCGTTTTTACTTCTTTTGGTTAATAAATTGGTTAAAGTGGTGTATCTACCATGGGTTGTCGTGGCTCATGAGTTGCACTGTAAAAAATGTGGGGGCTTGTCCTATCCGGTATACAGCTGGTAAGTCACTGAATTGAGTTTGTTAATGGGCTTTTATAAAAGGTGTTTGACTTACAGTTATTGAGTTTCCTGTGAGCATTGCTGTGTGTAAATTGGAGGCCTTAAATTGTTGTCATGCTGATTGCTAGTGGAGAGACGCATGGCAATTTGCTTGGCTAACTCGGTAATTGTTTGTGACCTCAGGATAAAGACTGGCAGCCCGATGGTTTGATCGTTGCTTCTCGCTTCAGGCGGATGCTAGCCATGCGGGTGTGGGGGGTGTTCTTCAGCAAGCTGATGACAGTGGTTTTAATAAACTAGTAAGATTCTTTTCTAAGGACCTGAACTCTTATCAGTTAAATTATTTGACTATAGAAAAAGAAGCACTTGCATTTATCTTCTTCTTTGGGCTGCTCTCTTTAGGGCAGATCATCTGCTGCTATCCTTCTGTCACTAAGCACTCCTGGCACTCTTTTTCACCTCTCTTGTGCTCTGTCCATTACTTTGGAAGGTTGACCCTGGGTATCTAAACTCCACCATCACAACCTCTGCTCCTTGCATCTTCACCGTTCTACCTCCCTCTCATTCAAACATGTACTCTGTCTTGCTTCTACTGACTTTCATTCCTCTTCTCTCCAGTGCATACCTCCACCTCTCCAGGCTCTCTTCCGCCTCCTCCCTACTCTCACTACAGATCGCAATGTCATCTGTGAACATTAGAGTCCATGGAGACTCCTGTCTAACTTCACCTGTCAACCTGTCCATCACCACTGCAAACAAGGAGGGGCTCAGAGCTGATCCCTGATGTAATCCCACCCTCACCTTGAACCCATCACTCGCTCCAAGCGCACACCCCACTGTCCTCATACATGTCCCACACCACCTTCACATTACTTCTCTGCCGCTCCTGACTTCCTCATACAATTCCACAGTTCCTCTCTTGGGACCCTATCATATGCTTTCTCAAGAGCCACAAACTCCTTCTGACCTTCTCTATATTTCTCCATCAACACTCTCAAAGCAAACATTGCATCTGTAGTACTCTTTCTCACCATAAAGCCATACTGCTGCACGCTGATGGTCACCTCTCTTCTTTACCTTCAACAACTCTTTCCCATCACATCACAGGTTCAGAAAATGTGGTGGTGAGTGGAATGTTTAGAACCGGTAATGCTGCCAATTATTTATACATGTTCCCTACCTGCTTCCATCTTTCCATCCTTGCTTCTCTCAGTTTGCTTCCCTTTTGCTACCAGATTGCTGAGTGCAAGGTTGCAAGGCCAGAATGGAGATGGGTGCCAGGGGTTCAGTGATTGTGGCCAGGTACTTCTGCAGTTACAGGTAGTTAAAAAGTCAGCAGTAGTGTTATCATCGCTAACATAGGTATCTCTGGTCCAACTGGAGCAAAACATTACAAGGGATGTTGCAATGAAGCTTGGTGCGGATGTTCGTAGTCCTCAGTGGATCATTTCTACTGCTTTTGAGACCTGCTGAGTGTTCTTTCAGCTCCACCGCTTCACACATTACTATCCTTCTACACACAGTGCATCATAATGAACGGATTACCATTAGAGATCCTCTGCTCTTTTGTTTTACTTATGCTGTCTTTAATTTATACAGCTCTTTAAATGGAATAGAGGGATGGAATGGTGCAAGATATCTTAATACAGGCAAAACTGCTAAGAAGTTTGGTGTGGCTGTTCATGGATCATCATTTTTGTTTTTATGACCTCTCCACCAGCTCCACCATTAGCCTCCTACTCAAGATTTATCATTATGAAAAAGCCAATTTCCATTTCTTTTCCTTGCCATGTACTATTTTTTTTTCCATTTCCCACATGCTGTAGGTTCAGAATGTCTTATTTTGGGTATGCCTTGTGCTTTTCCACATGCACTGCCTAATTTGAATTCAAGATGTTTCGCACACGATGTCAAAAACCAAACGCACAATATCTGTGAAATATGATGTACATTTTCATGAAATCCCTTACTTTTCTTTTTCTGGCACCGGAAGCTCAAAATTCCCATTTGTTTACAAGCTCTCTCACAAGCAAATGGGCCGGTTGTGAGGAACGCCGCAGATGGCACACTCTCAGCCCTTTAGCTTTAAATGTTCGTAAAATTTCTTTTACAGTTTGATCTTGAGTGCTGTGCACACTGTAGTTGTTTTATGCGCATCACCTTGAAACTAGAATTACTAAAAAAAATTCTCCAAAGACTTCAGAGTCAAGAATGTAAATGCTTTTCCACCTACGCACAGCATGCGTTTGCATCATGGACCTGTTAGTGGGTCAAGCAGGATCAAACAAGGCAACAGAACTATTAAAAACAGTTAGGATATATTCAAAAATGGCATGCGAGCGTGGGTTAGAAATGCCAAAGATGCAATTGTTTTTAACTTTTTAAGTCCTGGGCTTTCTGGCATTTCCAAATTCACTGAACAATTGCTTCAAAATGAAGACCAAAAATTTAAATTTAAATTTTTGAAATAAAATGGGTTTCCCTTTATCAACAGGCCAGAGTAATATTTTAGATTTAAAAAAAAAAAATGTTTTCAACTGCTGATCATCCAACGAAGCAAGAGTAAAGCACATGCAGTATATGACGCATCAGTTTTACTGGTAGTAGCCTATTGAAATAGAATAAAGCAGAATACAGCACTGGCCTCACAGATCTGTATGTTAATCCTCATAATGAATCACCTTCACCTAATGGTGATCTTGTGGTTTCAGTAGGAACAATTTATTCAAAGCAGCAAATGTGGTTTGAGTTAAAAGTTAAACTGTGACTAAATTAAATTATGCCTACATCAAGTGGGAGAAGATGAGAAGATTTGCGCACCTCCTGTATGCTATCTTTTATAAAAAAAAATCTGAATTAGCCTAACATTGTATAATTACTGTTTGCACTCAGTTTTTCCCATTTCCAGTAACAGCCTACATGTTGGTGTACCATAAAAATCAGGATCATATCTAGTCAAATGCTTTTCTTTTTATCCATCCGCCCATTTTCTGCTGCCTATGCAGGTCACGGGGGAGCAGTCTAAGCAGAGATGCTCAGACCTCCCTTTCCAAAGCCACCTCCTCCAGCTCTTCCAGGGGCCCACCAAGGTGTTTCCAAGCCACCCAGGTGATGTAATCTCTCCGTTGTGTCCTGGGCCCGCCCCGGAACCTCCTCCCAGTAAGACATGCCCAAAACACCTCACCTAGGCGTCACCCAGGACTCAGCCTCGACAGATGCCTGAACCGCCTCTACTCAGAACCCCTCACAAATGACTGAGCTCCTAACCCTATCTCTAAGGGAGCGCTCGTTTCCACAATGTCATTGTTTTGGTCACTACCCAGAGCCCAAAGCCATAGGTGTGGGCAGGAATGCAGCTCGACCAGTAAACCTGCTGCTTCGCTTTCACACTCACCCCTGTCTTCCCAACGACAGATAAGTGCAGCATCCACATCACAGCCGATGCTGCGCCAATCCCGTCTGTCAATCTGCTGCTCCACCCTCCCCCTCACAATTCTGAAACCCCCTGCGGGGAAGAAAAGAAAAAGACGTCTGATTGCTTTGCCTGGGGTGCCTCCCTCACCCTGGAGCCAGGGAGAGTAAGGCCTCGACCCATGGGGCCCAAAAGTGCAACATGGGCCCGCCCTCTGGTGGGCCCACCACCCCCAGGAGTGGCTGCAGGGGTTAGGTGGTTCATGGATCACTTGGCATACAGAGGCGGAGGCCAAGATAGTCTGATTCCAAGCTGACAAATCTGGCTTTTCTTATTAGCTGATTCTAAATTTAGTTCAAAACTACAGAGTCAGACGCGTAAGCTGCTTCATTCCCAGGCAGAACGCTCACCTCACCATCATCACAAATACTGCGTGTCGCTGCTTACCCATCTGCCACATCAGCAGTGTGAGGGGTAATGCCAGCAGTGAGAGCTGCTGTCTTTTCTTCAGACACTGAAATTACCTGTGAATGCTGCTGCAAGACATCTTTTTATGAGATGAACATTTCATGGCGAAAACAGCCGACATATTAACAACAAATTGAAACTCAGCGTATTTTCAGTGATAAAGTAATGAAATAGTCGATTTTTATTTAAATAAGACTAATTACTGGCCATAGTTGTGAATTCAGCTCACTCTGATTTCTTCATTTACCTTGCAAGGAAGCTTAGATTCATGAAATGACAAGAGAATCAATCTTGCCAGGGCCAGTTGTTTGTGACTAATCAGTGTCCAATCAGGAATAACATCTGAATTAGAAGTAGCGTTGCCGTGCTTGCAACAAATTTGGCAAAGTTGCTCATGGCTGATGGCTGCCCCTCTTTTCCTGTTAAAAGGGAGTTCTTCATCCCCACTGTCACCAAGGGGGACCATCTGCTCACTGGGGTTCCCTCTGCAATATTGTATACAATATAAAGTACCTTGAGTTGTTGTTATTTCAAACCTGTGCCATAAAAAGAAAGTTAGACTAGTCAAGGCTACAGGTTAATCAACACTAATATCACCAACTTGAAGTTGTAATTTAGTCTCTTGTCTACCATGTGGCAATTGTAGGGTCTGTGGGGACTCTAAGCCGGGCGGCTGTGGCTCAGGAGGTAGAGTGGGTCATCCTCCAACAAGAAGGTTAGGAGTTCAATCCCCAACTTCTCCAGTCTACATGCTGGTGTCCTTGGGCAAAACACTGAACCCCAAATTGCTCCCGATGCATCCATGTGAGTGTGTGCATGACGGTTAAATGTGCTTAAAAGTATAGAATAAAGTGTTGAGTGAATGAGGCTTGTAGTAAAAAGCACTAAGAGTGCTCAGTTAGAGTAGAGAAGTGCTATATAAGCACCAGTCCATTTACCATTTAAGCAGAAATTCACAGGGGGCCCCTCCAAGCCACTTCCATCACCATTATGTTAGAGATAATGTAATAGTTCCAATACATTTGCACTTATGTGCTTGGGCCAGATTGGGCTACGTAAGGTTTTACATATTGAAAATACGCAGTTTTCAGTATAATAAACCCACAAGTCCCACACATCAGATACGGAAAATGCAATAAAATACACACACCACACTGCACAAATAGGGTAATGATTTTGCTTATCCAAATTTGCATCTAAAGTTCATGACAGTATTCATAGCTTGGCATTTAGCTGAGTGAGACACCGCTTTCATCAGTTAACTACAAATAAGTTTTGTCCAAGTAAGCTGGTTTCCCCCTCCAAATCACTCCATTTGCTGGTGTCCAATTAAAACGCCTAAAACATTACTCTAGAAATGGTAGAAACCATGTTTATTTGAGTTACAATGCCCAAGACCAAGCAGACTGGTTGTGAAAGCTTTAAAACTCTAACTACTACCATCTTTCAGCCTGTCGGCGACGCTAACAAGAAAACTGTGAGTGTATTAAGAAAAAATATCCGATGTTGAAAGTGGGACATTTCGCTATTTCATGAAATATATTAGCTCATTGCAAATTTGATGTCAGCAACAGGCTTCAAAAAAGTTGGAAGAAGGGCAACAAAAGACCGGAAAAGTAAGTAGTACTAAAAAGAAACAGCTGGGGGAAGATGATGCAAATAATTAAATTAATGGGCAACAGGGCAGTAAAGTGATTTTTTTTTTTTCTCGGAAATCAGGGAGAGGGACCACCCAGCTTGTTATCAGCTTCCATGTCTGATGGTATAGGGGGTGAATCTGGAAAGGCACCATCCATGCTGAAAGATACATACAAACATCCAGATGTTTGTCTTGCATATTTCAGCAAGGCGACGCTAAACCGCATACTGCAGCTATTACAACAATATATCTTTTTAGTAGGTGCTGGAGAAGTTTTTACCTGTTCATATGTTTTTCTTCTGTCATTTATCACTTCCAAAAGTATAACTCCCCTTGATTTTTGTTGAGTGGTTTTTGTTTCCATCATTAGGCTAGTTTAAACAGAACCATGCATTCCAGTCGCAATGGGAGTGAGTGGAGTCAGGTGGGCTTCCTTGGGAACATCAGGGCTCTCCTATTGTCATTGAAAACTGCAAATTGCCGCTGCTGAAGTTTGAGGTTGTCAGTTGTTGGGGGGCCGACAGTGGCCTGGGGGCAAGTGACCCCTTCGAATCTACCCCTTTGATTAGGCAGAAGTAAGAAAGGATTGAGATGAGCTTCATCAGAACGATGTTTTTGCAGTTTGGTCTCACAGCTGCAGAGCCACTACTGACTGAAGTGGGGATGTTCTTTTCAGGTGAAAACTTCAAAAAATATCCTAAGGCTTAAGGGGTTAAAACTAGATTACACTGAGCTGAGTGCCTGGTCCGGCTTGTCTCATGACAGCTGGAGCCGAAAAATAGATTGAATACCTCACTGAGACAAATCCAGACCTGTTACCTTGAAAGAAATGAAATAACCAAGTGGTGCTTGACAAGATTATTTATCTTTTTTTTATTTTCTTTTTTTAAAAGTCTTTGTCCTAAATTAGGATATTGTTTCCTTTTTACGGTGCAGGAAATGGCACTAAAGGATGCCTTCTCGGATCTTAGGTGTTACCAGTTTAGTGCTCACCTGCATAATTGAAGCATTACCACTCTAACCTGTAGTACAAACTCACTCAGCCCATGTCTGACTAAGTTTAGCTTCATACAGTGCAGGTGGTGACTGGCTGAATCTTGTTTCCCCCTCAGGGATTACCTTGTTACAGAGCCTCTTCAGTACTACAAACCCATAAACTTGACTAGACCTGACTTGATTTGGTTAAGCTGAAAAACACCAAAGAGACCACTTGGGGGCTTTGGGGCTCAATAGATTCATTCATGTACCAGACACAGACAGTACACCCTGAGCCTAAAACCCTGTTAGCCGGTGGAAACTATTACAGCTGGGTGCCGGGTTTTAATAATAATTTAAATCTTCTATTGACTCCCGCTGTTATGACACAGTATACAAATGAGTTGGTAGGCAGATTTTAATTTATTGTAAAGGAGGTCAGCATAACAGTACCTAGCAGTCTCATTATTTTGATAGCAATAATGCACACTGCCTGCTCTCATGCAGAAATAACTGTTCAGTTGATGCGGATGAATGTCACTTGATTTCAAAGAGGGTAGGTGAGCACATCTTACAACAGGCATGGGCTTCCCATTTTGAAGTTTTAATCTCGCACATAGTTTCATATAACCCCTCTTACATCTACTCTTCAGATAAGAAAAGGGTATCATGTCTAAGCTTTATCAACAAGCTATTCTGTCCTTGAAGCCCTTTGTAGAGCTGAAACAAACAGCACCACACAGAAAACAGGTCATTGTGCTATGAAAGGCTCCCTCAGTCTTGACCTGGTAAAACTGTCACCAGGGATAATTTCAAAATATTTGAATATGCTCTCGGTTCGTGTTCAACAACTTGAGGTAAAAGAAGTAAAGACCTGAAACAGACACTGGAAACAAGACGAGAATAACAACACAAGGAGGCTACAGCACTGTGAAAAGCTCTCGAGCCACTGGCCTTTTCTATATATTTTGCTTCTAAGTAGCCAGATTTTCTTTTAACTTTTTAACATGGTCTTGAGTAGTAGTTTTCCAGGCTTTCTGAAGATCTTTCAAAGGTTTCCTTTGGACATTGGCTGCTTTTTCCACTTATTTTCAATCTAGTTCTTGTATCTGACCATTTAATGAGGATTTTTAAGCCACTTAACACTGACTTATGAATCATTCAAGCAGAAAAACACACCTACAGTAACACATGGGTTAAACTGTTGTTGTGTCTACACATAGATGAATTAGCAAAGAAACTATTTTACATTGTATCTTTAGGCACTTTGTTAATAGCAGTCTGTTGTAAATATACAAATTTCTTCTCATTTATTTAGCTGAATGTACAGAGGAGAGCACAGTTTGACATAAAATACAACCCGAATTCCAGAAAAGTTGGGACGTTTTTTAAAATATGAACAAAATGAAAACTAAAAGACTTTCAAATCACATGAGCCAATATTTTATTCACAACAGAACATAAATAACATAACAAATGTTTAAACTGAGAAATATTACAATTTTATGCATAAAATGAGCTCATTTCAAATTTGATGCTTGCTACAGGTCTCAAAATAGTTGGGACAGGGGCATGTTTACCATGGTGTAGCATCTCCTCTTCTTTCAAAACAGTTTGAAGACATCTGGACATCCAGGTTATGAGTTTCTGGAGTTTTGGTGTTGGAATTCAGTCCCATTCTTGCCTGATATAGGTTTCCAGCTACTGAAGAGTTTGTGGTCGTCTTTGACGTATTTTTCCTGTAATGATGCGCCAAATGTTCTCTATAGGTGAAAGATCTGGATTGCAGGCAGGCCAATTCAGCACCTGGACTCTTCTTCAGTGAAGCCATGCTGTTGTGATAGCTGCAGTATGTGGTTTTGCTTTGTCCTGCTGAAATACACAAGGCCTTCCCTGAAATATATGTCATCTGGAGGGGAGCATACCTTGCTCTAAAACCTTTATATACCTTTCATTCATAGTTCCTTTCCAAAAATGCAAGCTGCCCATACTGTATGCACTTGTGCACCCCCACACCATCAGAGATGCTGGCTTTTGAACTGAACGCTGATAACACGCTGGAAGGTCTCCCTCCTTTTTAGCCCGGAGGACGCAGCATCCATGATTACCAACAAGAATGTCAAATTTGGACTCGTCTGACCATAGAACAAAGTCTTGGCCTACAGGACACGACGGCGCTTCTGAACCATGTTCAAATATGGCTTCCTTTTTGCGTGATAGAGCTTTAGTTGGCATCTGCAGATGGCATGGCGGATTGTGTTAACCGACAGTGGTTTTTGGAAGTAT
>VUQH01072998.1:4206-25774 GCA_015106775.1 Etroplus canarensis | reverse complement strand
TTACTAAAAGCGCAAACTCAGTTTACTGCTGTTTTAAATAAATCATCTTAGAAGCAAGATGGTGTTGACACGTTCCAGCTGTGACCGTAGTAATATCAACATTGTTGATCTAAAATATTGAAAACTGTAAAACTTACCAGCACATCAGTTGTAGTGCTGCATTCAGCACATTCAGAAGAAGGAAATGGGGTCCTCAGGGATATAGCTGACCATACTATTGCCTAATTTAATGAGGATTGTGGAAAAATCTGACGGAGTTGACCGAAACTGAGGACACAACTTAGATAGGCAGATTTGTAGGGAAAATGTTGTTTAAACAGCACTCTTTACTTTTTATAACACATTTCTAACCCTTCTTTGATATTTAAAAATATAATTTGCCAAATTTGTAATGTTTTTTTAATTTTTTTGGGCAGATCAATATTGTGACCTCTTGCTGAGGACAGGTTGAATAACATGGACCTTTCAACTACAGACCAGACAATCAAGCAAATTCACACCAAACAAATGAAAAATGAATGATAAAACTCATATTTCTATACACAGTTCCTTCAGATTTAACTTTTCCAGCATGTAAATCATTGTGAGTTTATTGATTTTTTAACATAAATTAGACTTCTAGGTAGGACCTGTTTTGTCCCGACTCTCAAGAATCAGTGCTATATATTGATCACTTCCAGTGTTTTCATTCACTGCCAATTGTCTAGCTGGTCGTATAGCTGGCAGTACTAGGGTTAACTTCAGAGAGTGAGTTCATCAAAAGTATTGTAGTTCAGTCGCTGATGCTTCCTATTTTTCCTTCAGATTAGTAAGATTCATAATTGTGGTTATTTTTGAGCTCAGTACGTGTCTTCCAACAAATCAGCCACTGTTAACAAGTCAAAGTTCATGCTTCATTCTAAGCCCAATGCTTGGTTTATTTTCAGAGGCCCCATCCTAAACATGTTATCTGAAGTAGTTTATGTACAAGGCCAGAGGGATGATTTTAATAGAGGACATTTGTCTTTTTCACTGAAACCAGCTTTTCACTGGGTAATTTAATAACATGCCGCAAGCCAAATTTTAGCATAAAGAGAAAATGTAAGAAACAACATTTTCAGTTCTCATAGATTCAAGTTCCAAAACCTTGCTGGTGAGAGGGCTGAATGTAAGAACATTATTAGAACAGTGCGGCATTGTATACCTTTGATGACAACTGCTCTTCATAGATTAATAGAGCCATTTCCAAAGGTAAAATGAAATTGTTTGCTATTGTTTCTTTCTTCCATTATATATTGATTATATATTTATAAATATATTAATTTTTTTCCAGAGCGAGCCTTGTACAGCTTTGAGTGTGCATTTCATCCTTTATTCAGTCTGACATCAGGTACCAGCAGACTGGATTATCTGAGACCAGAAAACAGGTTGGTTGTGCCTTTCTTGTCCGGTTTTTGCTTCTGCTGCCATTTTTACTTTTGTGAAACATCAGCTGGACTCTAGAATGTTGTTTTCAACTTAAATTATATTTTTATGAAATGATTGAACTCAGCAATACAGTAATCCAATAATCCCTGTTTGCAGAGCATTTTATCTGGCTCTTTATAAGCACATGATGTTCCTGGAGAAGAGAGGATGCCCAAGGACAGCTTTGGAGTACTGCAAACTGATCCTGAGGTACAAAAAAATGAAAATTTTAAGAATTAGAAGAATACAAGCTTTACAGTTTAATGCAAAAAGCAACAAATTCATGAGAGATTTAAACAAAAATAATACACAAATAATAATAAACACCCAGTTTTCCCCATTCAAAGCTCAAACAAAACATAGCTTTACCTCAGTGTATTAGACATTGCATTATTACATTACTGGTCTTCTTATGACTAAATTATCCTCTTTTAAACATTATTACTCACCAGCACTCATTTTCTACAGAAGGAGAGATGGTGCCAGTTCAGACACTCTTTCACTGTCTCTGTTGCTTCTTTTTTAATACTTTAAAAAGTATTACATAAATGACTTGCTTGATAAACAGAATATTTATTCATATTAACAAGTAAACACTGAATGGACTAATTTATTGAGGCACCTTTATATGTGTGCTTTGGTTTTGACACTAACTCCTGGAACTGATCAAACATGCACACCTCAGAATTCTTTATTACATTTAAAAACAGCTGAACTCCTTGTGTTTCAGACAAGGAGCCAGATATTTACCAATGATAGTGATAATTGGGCTAATGCTTGGCCCATCTGTTACACAGAATAAATTACACTTTCATGGTGATATAATCCAGTAACAGTCAGTTTACTGTAAATGTTTATATGTCATTACCTCTTGTGTCCCACTGCTAAAGATGCAGCTTAACAAAGAACTGTTCCCAGGCACTGCTGCCATTAGTTTGAGCTTCATGGCCTATTCTTGTAATAATCTTTTTTTAATTGTGACTTTTATTGAACTCTGGCTTCCTGATTTTTATGTCCTGGTCCTTTTGTAAAACAGCAGTGTGTGGATAAAAACTGTTGTCCCTTTAACACTAGCAGTTAGTAAGTCACTGTTTGGTATTGATTAATAAAATAAAGCCACACTTGAAGAAATGTCACACACATATGATATGATTAAAGAAATAAGAAGTAGACTTATTACAGTGCCAGTTTCAAAAAGGTTCAGACGCTGAGTAAAATATAAATAAAAACACAAAGCAACAATTTGCAAATCACATAAACCACCAAACAATGTATTCACAAAAAGACGTTAAAAACTTATTATTATAAATACTAGCTCATCTTGCATTTGATGACAACAACACAACTCAAAAAAGTTGGAACAGGGCCATGTTTACTGCTGTCTAGCATCCCCTCGTAACAGTGTGTACACATCTGGGAGCTGAGGAGACCAGCTGCTGGACCTTTGGGAGAGGAATTTTGTCCCATTCTTATCTGATGTACGATTCCAGCTGGGAGCATATGTTGCTCTAAAACCTTTATATACCTTTCAGCATTGATGGTGCCTTTCCAGATGTGTAAGTTGTCTGTGCCATAGGCACTAGTACCGCAGACTTTTGAAATGAGTGCTGGTACAATTTATATAAAAATTATGCACTCCCTATGGATATGTCACCCTTTTATTGCTTCAATAAATAAAATTGTGGTCAAAATATTTTTGGCTTTTTTGATAAGACTTTGCAAAAAAATCTTCTTTCATGTCAAAGTGAAAACAGTGTTTTACGAAATAATGTCAATTAATTAAAAATTTAGAATTGCATAAATATTTTATTATTTATATTTTTAATTAATTGACATTAGTTTGTAAAACTGTTTTCACTTTGACATGAACGAAGATTTTTTTTTTAGCAAATTCTTGTCAAAAAAGCCAAATTGTATTGACCATGATTTAATTTATCGAAGCAACAAAAGGGTGTACCATCCAAGAGGGGGTGAATACTTTTATAGGCATTGTAACAAGCTGTATGGTCCCTCTCCTCTTTAATCCAGAGGACACGGTGCCCATGATTTCCACAAGAATTTCAAATTTTGATTAATCTGACCCTAGAACAGTTTTCTGCTTTGCCTCAGACCGTTTTAAATGATCTTTGAAGAAGCCCCTCTTGCTATGGAGGGTTGCGTCAGGAAAGGCATCTGACGTAAAACCTCTGTCAAATTACCAATGCGAGTTAATCTGCTGTGGTGACCACTTGAAAGGTACATTTTTTCATTGACATAGAGAAGACAGCGATGTTTCTGGTTAATGTTCACATATAACTACTTCTGTGTATAATAGAGCTTTAACCCACATTTGTAGATGGCACGGTGAACTGTGTTATAACAGACAATTTCTGGAAGTGTTCATGAGCCCATGCAGTGATTTCCATGACAGAATCATGCCTATTTACAATGCAGAGCTTCCTGAAGGCTCGAAGATCACCAGCATCTTATATTGGTTTTAGGGTGTGGTGATATTCTGTACTGTGGATGATGGAATATCCAGAGGCTTTGCAATTTTATGTTGAGAAACATTATTCTGAAATTGCTGAACAATTTGTATACTCAGTTTTTAGCAGGTTGCTGACCCTCTGCCCATCTTTGCTTCTGAGAGACTGTGCCTATTGGCCTGTTGCCAGTTAAATTAATTATATTTCCAATGTTCCTCCAG
Organism: Etroplus canarensis; assembly: GCA_015106775.1. Lineage (NCBI taxonomy): Eukaryota > Metazoa > Chordata > Actinopteri > Cichliformes > Cichlidae > Etroplus > Etroplus canarensis. The sequence goes on along the minus strand of VUQH01072998.1, from coordinate 21,642 downwards.
CTGTGTCTTTTTAATGCCACTTACTTTTCCAGCATTTGTTGCCATTGTCTCAACTTTTTTGAAATGTGTTGCTGCCATCGAATTTGAGATAAGGTAGTATTTTTCATGAAAAAGTAAAATGTCTCACTTTCAACATTTGATAAGTTTTCTGTGTTCTTATTTTAAATAAAATATTGGTTTATGAGATTTGCACAACGTTGCATTGTGGTTTTATTTAGAATTGGGGTTATATTATCGGCTTTAATGCTTTCATACAAACTATTTTTTGTTATTTGCTGTTATCATCATGGTCAAGTTTATTTGTAAGCACTTTTTTAAGACAACAACAACTGTTGACCAAAGTACTGTGGAGCTAAAAAGAATAAAATATCACGAACAATAGAACAGGGTTGAAAAGAAAACTCTGAATGTAGAACATGAATAAAACAGCATTGGTAAAAAGTAATCAGAAGTCAGACTGGTTTAAAAGCTAAAGAATAAACATGGGTTTTCAAACAGATTTTAAAGCGTATAAAGTGTTGTGGAGGTCCTGATGTGAAAAGATAGTTTGCTCTACAATTTAGGAGCAGCTAGTCAAAGCAGCTGGTTGCTCAGAAAGTATTAGATTTATAGCCCTGAGTTTGAAGAAAACAAAGAAAAATAATAATTAATTTTAGTTAATTTGGTAGCAGTTTGTGTTCAGAGACTAATAACCAGTTCATGGTTACTTCAGTTGGTGAGGTACCTGATGGTCAAAAAGCATCAGAAAAGGAATGGTGTTTTGGTTCTCTCTGAGTTCTGAAATGTGATGTTTTGAATTTAAACTAATTGTCACAGTGTTTTTTAAAGTCTGATACATTTAAAACCGTGCAGCAAATATTCACACCCTAGTATATGGTATAATACTTTTATTTTTGAGTAGTTTCAGGTAGGACTTGCGTGATCATTTGCTTTTGTTTTATTTTTGTTTCCTGTTCTTTTTTTTTAGTTTGGACCCAGATTCCGACCCTCTTTGCATGCTCCTGCTCATTGATTTCTTGACAATGCGTTCCAGAGAGTACCAGTCTTTCCTTCAGTTATATCAGGACTGGGAGGTAAAGTGTGCCTCTTTGCATTTATATGCAGTATGTGTGTGCATGTGTGTTAGTGTGCCGCTGTTCAGTCTATTACAGTATTTTTTATTTTTTATTTTAGGAGCACAGAAATCTGTCTCAGCTGCCAAACTTTGCATTCTCCACTGCCCTTTGCTATTTTCATCTAAGTCAACAGGACAATATGGATCCTGAAGAAAGTCGTAAACAAAGACACAAAGCTGACCAGTTGCTGCAGAATGCCCTGATCATGTTCCCTGGAGGTTAGACCCTCAGCAATAAACTGCTACCATTTCCGAACTGTATAAATGGTTATCCTTTAGTCATTTCTTCATATTCTAAGGTCTAAATGGGAGAATTTCTATAGAACAGCAAGAATTTGTTACCTTTCACTATGCAGAAAATGTACATTTTTATTTCCTCAACTTTTGACGATGTAAATTCTTTTCTACAGTCTTGATGCCTTTACTGGATCTGTGTACTGTGCAGGCAGATGCTGCAGTGACCTCCCATAGCTTCTTTGGCCCAAAGAGTCAGATAGAGTAAAATATGCTCTCTTTATTTTCCAAACTGTTGCATAATCGAGCTTTTTAAAAACAATAACATAAAAAATACTGTTTTCTCCACCCTTTCTAACCAAGCATTAGTACTCATTGGACTTTCTCCATCCCTAGGCAGCTGCCCGCTCTGGCTGAACTGACAGGTCTATATGTCGGAAGAACGCATACCCTGTGGAGGGAGGCAGCAGTAATACTGTGGTTGGAAGAGACTGTGAAGGAAGTGTTGCGTCGAGTTGATGCTAAAGACCCTCTAGTGGAGGACTGCCAGAACAAGTAAGCGTTGTTTTTTTAACACTATAGAGCTGGTGATTAATGACAGTGAAAAGCGAACTTGTATGTAAGGCTCTAAGACAGTTGGAATTTGTTCACCAGTGGGCTTGGTCTTCCCTCTGCATGTCACATTCCTTTAATTAAAAGAAAATGTCTCTCAAAGCCTTCACCTTCATTTCTGTCATCTAGGAGAAAGCAAAGATACCAGAGTGCACCAAGGAACATCCATCGCCATGTCCTCCTCTCTGAGATCAAAGAAGCCACTTCAAATCTGCCTTTGGTAAGAAATGATCACCAACCACACTTTATCTTCTTCTGTTTTGTAAAGTTACACACAAAAAAGTACAAGCCCAATGCAAAGCCTTCCAAATGAAAACAACTCTTGCATCCCATGATTTTTCCATCAAATGTTGTCAGTTACTTTACCTTGATCAGGGTGGTTAACAGTCTAGAACATGGCAAAGCTAAAGGCAAGCTGGCAGAACACACTCCAACAAAACACAGTTCACACATCCCATGGTATCATCAGTCCTTTCTCCAATAGACATTAGGGGTTTAAGGGACACAATTAGATTTTAAAGATTTTAATATTATTCATGAGCCTTAATTTCTTATGTGAGGTTGCAAAATATGCTGAAAGGTTGCAGATTTTAAACATTAAATTCAGGTGAATGCTAGCCATTCAGTCTGCCTTTACAAACATTTGTGAAAAAATTAGTCATACTAAAGAGCACACTGAATTCCAGCATGGTACTACAATAGAATGCTACCATTGCAGCCTGTCAGTTCGCAAATTCTCTTTCTTCCTAGATATTCCACAATCAGTTGTAAATTGTATTTACACCAAGTAGAAGCATTTAGGAAGCACAGTAACTCAATCACGAAGTAACAGCTCAGGGTTGCCAAATGCCGGCGTGCGTAGTGTTTAAAAGAACACACTGTGTTTGAAAACTAAAAACTCTTCTCTATAGTCATGTATTTTTTACTGTGTCTGTAGCATAGTAGTTTCCACATTTGCCTTACAAGTGAGAGGTCTCTAGTTTGAGTTCAGGTGGGGATATAAGCCCCTCCCACTATGAGAGGGTTCTGTCAGGAATGCCATCCGGTGTAAAAACTGTGCCAAATTACCGATGGGGATTCATCTGCTGTGGCGACTTCTTGGGGAAGTACAAGAGAGCAACTGAAAGTCCTTTCTTTATAGTCATGTACTTGTTTGTTTTGTTTCACCCTCAGGAGGTGACCACTCAGCCTGTCATGGGATTTGACCCTCTGCCCCCACTTGACTCAGTGATATCATATACCCGGCCAGAGAGGTAATTGATTATCTATACACTTATGCACATGAAATTCCTCTTACTTCATAAAAATATGCTTCTTACCTTTAATTTGCATTTCAACTTGGAGATTGATGTTTTGCTTTTGGGTCTATATACAGGCAGCGTGTTGGTGCATCCAATGAGAGTACATTGTCACTGTTTTTCCGATCATTGCTGCCAAATTTCAACCTTCAGGTGAGTTGCATGTGTCAGGCAAGAATGGTATTTGCTGATATTTCTCACATTTGGAGTCAGTGTGTGCCCATCTTTGACTTTAAACTGATTAACACTTGTCTGGAAGCTTTTGTTGCACTAATGTATAGAGTTGTTGATAATCTGAGAGTTATCTTCCCTTCTATCCTACTGTCCTCTCCTCAGCTGTGTTCACCACTCAGACACGGACCAGACACATGCACACACACAAACAAAAACACATACACACAACAAAGCAAAAAGCAGAGGAAAGAAAAGTATCTAGTGTCTCTGCAAACGCTGTTACATTACGTTACTTTATTATACAATCCCCATTTCCAGAAGAGTTTGGATATTTTCCAAAATGCCATAAAAAAATCTGTGTAATGTTAATTCATGCAAATCTTTATTTAAGTGACAAAAGTACAAAGAAAAGATTTTCAATCATTTTACTGACCAACTTCATTGTATTTAGTAAAAATTTTGACTTTGATGGCAGCAACACTCAACAGAAGTTGGGACAAAATCCAGATAAGATTGAACGATGAATATTCAAGTAACACCAGTTTGGAAGACTCCAGATTACACAGGGTCAGAATCCACTGATGAATGTGCATAATCTTTGAGTTCTAATGAAACACTGCCTATGAAACCATCGGCCTACTGTAAGAAATATAGCCGCTCTTGCTTGAGAGTACTTCGGAAAATCATTGTCACTTAACACAGTCCGTTGCAACATCTTAAAATGCAACTTGAAACTGTATTACACAAGGAGTACACTATACATCAACTCTATGTGGAAATAGCACTGAGTTCTCTGGGCCTAAGTCAATTTCATATGGACTGTAAGACTGGAACTGTGTGCTATGGTCAGATGAGTCCTCTCATTTTTAGAAAAACAGAAACTGAGTTCTCCATGCTAACAATCAACCAGATTTTTACTAGCGAAAGGTGCAATAGCCAGTATCTGGAATGTGATGGGTGTGCATGAGTGCTCATGGCATGAGTGAGCATGTGAAGGTACCACTGACTCTGAGGTGTTTATTAGGATTTTATAAAGACACCTTGACATCAAGGTAGTGCCCTGGACATCCATGCTTAATTCTTCAGGACAATGGCAGACCGCATTCTGCACAGAGTACAACGGAGTGGCTTCATAGACATAGTGTGTGTGTGCTTTGCTTGCCTGCTGCCAGTCCAGATCTACCTCCTTTTGAAACTGTATTGTAATGAGTAATGTACACATCATGAAGAGAAGAATCAGACAGTGGATCAGCGACTGTTGCGCCGCTGAAGTGTTATATCAAGCAATGACAGACAAGATTTCCACTATTAAAACTACAACAATTAGAATACTTGGTTCCAAAATTATAAAGTGTTATTAAAAGGAACAGTGATCTAACACAATGGTAAACATGCCTCTGTCCCAACTTTTGTTGAGTTTTGTTGCAGCCATCAAATTCTAAATGTGTGCGTGTTTACAAAATACAGTTGATTTGGTCAGTAAAACCGTAGAATATCTTTTGTTTGTACTTTATTCAGTTAACTAATAGTTCAGCTTAATGAGCATATCACAGAATTTTGTTTCAGTTGCACATCCCAACTTTTCTGGAAATTGGCTTTGTTGACAAAGGCTATTTCTTTGTTACTGGTTTTGTCACCAAAACCCATATTATATTAAGGATCATGTTAAAGATAAATATTTTTCTTTATTTAAAAAAATTGTTGTTTGGTGATTTGGTGATTTCACTGAACATAATCAGTGTCCAAGATCATTGTCTAACAGTAACTCTAGTTGTTGGGTGCATGGGACATGAGATCTCAGTTATACTGTAACTTTTGAATTTGAGCTGGACCCTCCTCAACCTCAAGAGCACACTCTACTGCAGTGTCTTCTGAGAATAGCTGCAGAGGTTTTGAATACCAGAAAACATAAATACAGAACCCACAGTGTGCATGTGATGACACCATGTGATTAAGCTATAAGCCCTATACACCCAACTCATTTGTCAGTTTTTTCAGAAGAAGAAAATATACTTATTTGTCAGTTTTTTTCAGAAGAAAAAAATATACTTATTTTCAATTAATAAAAAAATGAATTTATTGATAATTTGTTTTCTTAAAAACTCATAAATAAGAGTAAAAATGAGCTACAATGAACAATTATTTTAATAATTATTGTTCAATGTCTGGAGCTCACCTCCTGACATTACAAACACTGTTCTATACAGTGATTTGTATACTTGCGTTCCAATATATGATATTTAAGGGAGAAACAACTCAATAAAGTGCATCACTCCCTCCTTCCTTAATGGTCCATGGGTCAGAGAACTTCTTGTGACAGTTATACCACCTTCATAGTTTTAAGTGTGATTGTGTAGTAAACTTTTCCCCATCTAGGTATGAATAAAGTTGTTTGTTTGTTTAAAGTCTAGTCAAATGTTCACCCCACTAGCCTGAAAGACTCATTGTACTTGAGACCCTGTTTTCTTTTGATTACTAAAACAGAGATGGACAGATAGATCTATTTAATAGCAGCACCCTGCAGGGATGAGTTGGTAAACAATCTGGGAAAACATTGTAACACAAGTCCATGACTGATGTAATATTTCCTCCCAAGACCCATGGTTACCCTAAGGGGATGACAACTGAAAATATCAAAGAAGGCATATGACCTTATCGCAGTTAATTCTGTCCACCATCTCCCAGTTAAGGAGAAAACAAAGTCTCTAAGTCTTTCAAGTCTCCTGTTTCTCTGCTTTCTCTTTGTTAATAATGGAGTTTGGTGCTTAAATTTATTGATTATTCATTTACTCTATGAGCTTATACGCCAAACTAGCTGGTTTACTTTCCCATAATTGCTGTCCCACATTTTGTTAATCTTGAACACCACCTATTTTTGTAAAAACAGCACAGTTGGAATATGTGTAGTGTTGGTGGAGTTTAATTCTGTTAACATTTTCTGCTAACATTTGAAAACTGAACCATATTTATCCTTGCTGCTCCCTGAGTGTGCAGTCATTCCCACAGCATATACACTGATCAGGCATAACATTATGACCACCTGACTAAAATCTTGTAAGGTCTCTTTTGCCTTGACCTGTCAAGGCATGGACTCCAACAGTTTACCGCTGTTCCTTCCTTAAACCACTTTTGATAGATACTGACCACAGCAGACTGGGAACACCCCACAAAAGCTGCAGTTTTGGAGATGCTCTGGCTCAGTTGTCTAGCCATCACAATTTTGCCCAGGTCAAACTCACTCAAATCCTTATGCTTGCCCATTTTTCCTACTTTTAACACATCAACTTTGAGGACAAACTGTTCACTTGTTGCCTAATATATCCCACCCACTAACAGGTGTCATGATGAGGATATATTCAGTGTTATTCACTTCACCTGTCAGTGGTCATAATGTTATGCCTGATCAGTGAAAAACAGTACTGATGAGAAACTGTGTACCCCAAGACACAAAATTTGTGGTTTTACAGTGCTCAAAAAATAAAGGAGTGCTTTGAAAACACATTAGAGCTTAATTGGGGGAAAAATCATGCTGGATATCTATAGTGATATGGACTGGGTAATGTATTATGAATGAAAGGATACCACATCATTTAATGGAAATGAAAATTATCAACCTACAGAGGGGCTGAATTCAAATCCACTCAAATCAAATCAAAATGGAAAATATGATGCGCCAGAGTAGTCCAGTTTGCAGAAATTTCAATGCAGCAACTCAAAATGGTACTCAGTAGTTTGTATGGCCCCCATGTTCTTGTATGAATTCCTGACAGTGTCAAAGCATGCTCCTAATGAGATGATGGATGGTGCCCTGGGTGATCTACTCCCAGATCTGGACCTGGGCATCACACAGATGTTCTATTGGATTTAGGTCAGGCGTGGGGACCAGTCAGTGGTATCAGTTCCTTCATCCTCCAGGAACTGCCTGCATACTCTTGCCACCTGAGGCTGGGCATTGTCGTGCACCAGGATGAACCTAGGACCCATTGCACCAGCGTGGGGTCTGACGAGTGAAAAATTCTGTGATCACCAACTTTAGTTTTCTTCTGTGGTCTTGCAGGCTTTTTGGTGTCACTGAGTTAGTCAGTGTATTCCTTCTTAAGAATACTGCAGATTGTTGTTTTGGCCCCTTTCTTTTAACTTTATTATAACTTTATTTTGGTTTTTTTAGCCTAATAATGGCTTCCTTCACTAGCATCAACATCTCCTTGGACCTCATATTAAGAGTTTTCGTGAACAGCTACCAAATGCGAGTTCAAGAATTGGAATCAAATCCAGGTCTTTTATTTGCTTAATTTGTCAAGGAATAACAAGGGAACAGGCCTCACCTGGCTATGAAATTACTTGTTAGTCAATTGTCCCATTACATTTGAGCCTCTGAAAATGGGGCACTATGTAGAAAAATGGCTTTCATTTCTAAACGGTTCATTCAATTCTTTAGTCAAACTCCTTGAATTAAACCTGAAATTCTGCACTTGAATCACATTTTGACTGTGATGGTGTACAAAAGCAAAATTGTCTTTGTGCCAAAACTTATGGACCTAACTGTAACGATTAATTTATGTTGTACACATCTAATAAAATCCTGCTTCAGATATTTGGACTGTCTAATCATAATCGTGTCATTGTCTGAAAACTTATGGACTTATGGACTGTAACTCAGTATGATAAGAATGCTTGAAGCCCTCCAGTATGCTTCACCATCATCTGTGCAGGTACTGATAAGTGACAAGCAGAGCAGTTGTTGCAGTAGGGGAAAAATAAGTATTTGAACAGTTTAAGGCATGAAAAATCAAGAGCAATATAAATACGGATTCTTTCATAGTATCAATTTCTTTGATGTTCCTTTGACACGAGGATACAGATCTCAACTTGTGCGATATTGCATCTTATGAAGAAAAGGGAGGAATGGATTCATGACATTCTACAGTTTAAGTGGTGCACTTTTACAGGATTTTGGATTCAATCTGAGGCACTGCACTTGAAATTTAAGCCACTCATAAGTGAAAGCGCCAAAAAACAGACTGTGGCAGACGACAATGTGCAATACAGTACACATCATACACATGTGAAAATGGTATTGGATAAACATACTGAAAGTAACATATTCTGAATACATTTTCACCTAGTGTGATATTTTTTTTCTACAAACAAAAACTTTAAAAATTCCTTTGTCTGTGACTTCACATAAAACTGTATGTGAAGGCTGGTATTGCAAAGACACGGCCACTTGGTGCTTTTAAAGGAATTTCCTGGAGCCACATCAAGTACAGTATTTGTCTGGTTTATGTCCAGTTTTACAAGGATGAACCTGATGAACATGGAACAGTGTAGATTCAGTGCATCCTGAATGCCATCCATTTAGAGTCCTAATCTTATCTTTGGTCTTATAGTCTACTGCCAGCATTAAGCACAAACCAACCCATCCCTTTAAGATACAGTAAATGTACAGGATACACCCAAACATTCAGCTAAACATATTTTGTGTCAGCTATACTGTAAATGCTTAATGTTAACAGATGTGCCTGAGGCATGTTTCCATTAGGATAGTTTTCCTGTCCTGATCATTGTTGTGTAATTATGGAGAGGAAGAGATACAATATAGATAAAGGAAATAAAGTTAAGACTAAGATTTCAAAGAACAATGTGGTCACATAGCTCAAGGTATGTTGCATTTCTGAAAGCAACATAAAATTGTGTTAGACAGCATGACCCTAGATTACACTGGCATATCCAACATGAGTATGATACATTTAATAGGACAACATCAAGTGCTTGCAGTGAGGAAAAACTGTTAAACTCATGGTAACTAATCTACAGTTTTTTTTCTAGGTGTACTGTTACCTGATTATTTTCTTGTATTTTATTATCTGCTTCATTAGTTTCAGAGAACAATTTAACTTAGAGTACTGTGACCCACCTCTCATTTCTTTATATTTTGCTTCCAAGGAGGCAGATTTTCTTGTAAATTTTAAATGATCTTGAGCAATAGTTCTCCAATCATTCTGAAGGTCTTTCAAAGTTTTTCTTTGGATATTAGCTACTTTTTCACTCATTTTCAGTCCAGTAGCACGGGCATGCATACAGGAAAAGTGGAGGACATAAGAAGTGGCAAGCCTTAAAAAAGGTCTACAGCAGATGAACGGTATCTGAAAGATACTGACAATAAGTCAGTGAAAATCAGTGGAAATAGGTCTTATAGAGTGACGAATCCAAATTTGAAATTGTTGGTTCAAATCTTTATCAGTATGTTTTGGAAAGGTCAGGAGAGAGGTACAACAGTGTCTACAGCCATCTGTAAAACATGGTGAAGGTTTGTGGCTGAATTTAATCTAGTGGTATTGAGAATCTTATCAAAACTGATGGAAATGTGAATGCAGAAAAGTGCTTTCAGAATTTGATCCACCATGTACCATCTGGAAAGCATCTGATTGGCAACAGCTTCAGTTTTCACCATGACAATAATTGCAAACACTACAATACAATAGAAGTCTACCTGGATAGGAAACACACAGTGTAACAGTACCAATCATGGACTGGCCTCCCCAGAGCCACGACGTCATCATTATTAAAGTATTTCAAGGAACCTGGAGAACTATTCCTGAAAACAGCTCAAAGAAATCACCAGAATCATCAGTCATATTCTTAAATATTGACATTTAAGTTTCATTAGAGTTGTACAAACTTTGCTTTTGTCTTATGTACTGTATTTCTATTTATGTTTGCTCGTTTCAATATTTTTTTTGCCCCTATTTTCTGTTTTCCTGGCAAAATGAAATGAGGGGTGTCTTGAGACTTTTGCACAGCACTGTAGTCTGTAGAGATAAGAATGTGACATAGAAGTCGCAGAATATTGTAGACTAAATTCTCTCTCCTTCACACTTAAGGGTGCACCAAGGCAGGAAGATGACATGGAAGTGGCTCGAGCTGGTCAGGAACTGAACCAGGAGGTGAATCGCCTGATGGTGGCAATGAGAGACATGCTGGCAAACATCCGATTTCAAGAGCCACCAAGAGAGGACAACCCCTACAGAGATGATGAGGAATGGGACTGAGAGAAGTGGAGACAGAGGTTGATAAAGAGGGCACAAACTTTAAAAAAAATGTAATGTTAAGAATAGCTGGACAAATGAATAGTATTTTTTTGATTGTCACAGAATACTAAACTTTGATTTAAAAAAAATACTACTGTAGATGGCTGTAAACCTGACGAACTTTCTTCCAGGGTCAGAAAAAGATTGTGAGCTGAACCTTATTTATAATAATTAGTTTTATAATCTCCAGTGATTATCAGTACCACCAACATATAAGTGTTAACGTATTTGCTCTGGTTTCTGGCTTTATGAGTTTTTTGTGTTAACAGATGCACATTTGACTGCTTTATGAAACTGGAACAAGACTGAAACTGTTATTATTTAGAGTGAAAGTTCTGCATCATAAATTGAAAATGTTGTGCCACAGAATCAGAAAGAAGAGTTTTTATCCAAATTGATTTGGGCAAAACAACTTTGGACACTTAAAATAAAAAAACTGTCAAAATCACTTAAGAGTTTTCTTTTAATCTTTAGAGGCAAAAAGGCAAAGGTGAAACTGGAGCCTAAAATGATTATGCCAGACACATTTTTTAACCTGAATATGAAAAGATGTTAATGTGCAGCTATTAAAACATTTTTAATCAGTCAGTTCAGTTTTTTCCAAAAAGGAAGCCTCTTTTTTGTGGTGAAAATTCAGTTCGCCATGCTATGCTTTTAGGTCTTTTCACCATCTTTATTGTCTATAGTGACTTCTAGTTATTTAACATCAAAAAACATAGTTTGTTTGTATTTCTTTCGCACTCCTAAAAGAAAAAAATCAGAACACTTAAATCACACATTGGCCTTCGATGAATGAAATATTCAAAATTTAAAATCTTTACCGACATACACCGTGTAGTTTGAGAAAAAAAAATGCAACAGTGGTCAGTGGCAACCAAAATCCTCAACCCTTTGAGGGTTGGATTCAAAATCACACCAAAAGTCAAAGTTAAAATTCAAATCACAGGCTGATCCAGCTGGCTTCTTAGTGTGGGTTAGTAGTGTGTATGGCCCCCACATATCTATTTGCACTCCTGGCAATGTTTTGGCATTCTCCTGATAAGACAGTGGATGGAGTTCTGCACTGTGCTGGGCTGTGAGCATAGCTCCCCACTAAAGGACATTGGGACCTCATGGCACACCTCGTGCAGTCTGTTTCTGACAGTTTGATTAGAAACATCCATGAGTAACCTGCAGGAGGTCATTCTGTAGGGCTCTGGTTGTTCTTTTTCTGCTCCTCCTCGCACAAAGCAAATCTAGTCACTTCTGCTGACACAAATAATCACAAACAAATCTTAGTGAGATGCTGCTGGAACTGATAACTTGCTTCTGTTTTGACCTGTTAAACATACATTTAACCCCTGATAAGGCACTTACTTAAATACTTGTAAATTCAAATTTTTAACTTATTTTATTTCAAGAATTTTTACTTTTATTTTTTCAAATTTTTCATTTTTATGTTGCAAATCAAGGTAATTGAAGTTGTCATAGACCTCTCCTCACTGGACTAAAAATAAATCTGATCTTCACTGATTGGCTGTGAAAACTCTATGTGGTTTTATGGCATCACAGAGAGATGTGGGGAGGTCAAGTTGGATATCCACTGAAGTTGCCAAATACTGTTACTTACCTGATAAAGGTTAGCAAAGCATGAATAGACCCTCCATTTAAACATTTTTTTTTTAAGACTTTGGGTTTAATTCATATTTTATTTTCTATAAACATGATTTAAAATGTGCTTTGTCTTCACGGTGCTCTTCACGTTCTTTCTTATTATTATTTATTTATTAGTAGCTCATCTGGCCAAAGGACTGATGAGCTAATGCCATGGTGAGGCATCTGTGCATCCACAATTCACAAGAATCGCTTTGAGTACTGGTCAGATTTTAGTGAAACTTGCAACTAGTGATCACCCATATTTGTCATTTTATGGGCACGTTTCCATACTCACAGGAATTGCTGCTCCTAAGAGTATTGTCTTTGGATGTAAAATCCATAAATACATAAATGCCATCATTAGGTTTATTTATAGCATAAGAATGCTTTAAGCTAGGTTAGAGCCAATCAAGAACTACTGTATGTGAGTCTCCTTTACTTCTCAGTGATTTTAATCCTCATTAGTTTGTGCAATACAGCCAACCAATCACATTACAATAACCTGTGGATTGTGATGGCCCATGAGCTGGATGAGCTGCTACATCATTGATTGAACTTAATCATTTTAGGTCTCCAGCCTATTTTTTATTCTTTTGTACATTTTGTCATTACTGCAGAATGCTCACTTTTGTCCTGCTCTGGTATGCTTGTTAGCTCTCTCACTTTGACACTTATTCTTGCATTTCAGTTTGAGCTGACTTGCTATTATTTCATTATTTTTGGCTTACTCCACCCTGTAAAAGAGTAAAGAGAACTTTTCCATTATTCTGCTGCTGTCTGTCATGTTCAGTGAGTATGGCAGATAGTTTCAGACTTTTTCCTAAACTGATTATTGGCTGTTTTCTCTGAACTCACCCAGATTCTTATGACTTCACTTGACTTTGCTCGTTCAATACATACAAAATCTGAGGCAGTAACTTTGCTTCTGTTATCACATCAACGATTTTAATAGGTATTTATTACTTTTCACCATTCTCTTAAGTGTTTCACTCCTCTCTTGCTATTATTTCATATAATTATTCATGGGATATGATTCTAAGATATCCAACACTGCAAGGAGCCTTATATCACTGTAAAAATTTCATTTGAAGATATTTTCATGCACCCCACTTTTTCCTTTCAGTCATTATTGGAACATTACTTTCTTAAAAGTTTCTCATCTGAATAAAAGTCAAAGAAAATCTCCAGATACTATACACACTTAATACATACATATACTTTGTTTCACAATGAGCCACATGATGACTGTGCCTACTGGTCAAATGAGGTCATTGTTCCTAATTAACCTGGAGCTATGGGTGAGGTGGTGAGAACTTTTCATGTGATTGTTTTGCTATATAGAAAGGCTTTTTGATTCGTGCCTCAGAAGGAGCTATGAGGTTCAGAGGCTATCTGATGTGACTCCAGTATTACCACTGGTGCACACACAGTTGGTAACAACTGTACACGTATGCTATATGCAATTGAAATTTCACCAGGTACTAGATCAGAATTTAACAAAAAGACCTGGAGTGAATTGAAATTAGGAACATAATTATCCTTATCAACAACTCCAAAAAGAGGATGAAAATTGCAACTGAAAATAATGTGCAGATCAGTAGACTAGCAATTTTTAGTATGTTAATTTCAAAATGGTATTAAAACAGCCCAATTTGAAGTCTGCATATGTGCTGTGTCACGGTCACACAGCAGTGCTAAACCCATTTTTATTTTATACTGATATAAAATAAATGAAGCAAGCAAATCCCAACATTTTAGAAGCTAAAGCCAGAGAATGTTTGGTACTTTTCAGTAATCCATTTGTCCCATGACTTGTCACTTTTAATGTTACTGACCAGAGTTATTATAGTTTTGTGTTTTCTAATTAGTTTTTATTTTTATTTTGTTTTGAGTTTTTTGTTTTGAATTCAGTTTAGTTTCAGTTAGTTTCCAGACTGGGTTTGCTCATTTTAGTTTAGTTTTTATTGTTTGAAAATATTCAGTTTTAGTTTAGTTTTTGTTACTTTCAGTGTTAGTTTTAGTTTTCTTAATTATTATAATATGGATGGTATTTGTCAGGGGAAGATTTAAGATGTTTTGTTCAAAAATGACAATACAAACACAACGCTTTGTGAAGGCAGATGAGTCACAATCATGTAGACACCCTGAGTCTCAAGAAACAGATGCGCCAAAGCCTCATCAGACAGACTGTCTGACCAAATTTAATCCAATTGACAAAGACTAAAACTAAAGACATTTCCTGTTTATTTTTATTTTATTTTAATTAGTTTCCTAAGCCCACAATGTTGTTTTATTTAATTTTGATTTTCCAGAAAAGTCTAGTTTTTGTTTTTATTTCAGTTAACTAAAATTATTTTTCTCATGTAGTTTTAGTTTTTAGTTTAGTTTTAATTAACTATAATAACCTTGTTAATAACTACACTGAACCTAGTTTGCATCCCCCCACATAAGTGGAATTAAAATGATTACATTTGATTAAACAATTTAGTGGCTATGGTACAAAGTTACTGTCCCCTTGGCTAGGGACGCAAGTACTGCCAATTTAAACACAAACAGCAAGTTCTGCTCTTAGAACACTAAGATTCCCATACACTTGTCTAATTCTGACTGCTGAGTTCAGACTCCTCCAACTGAATTGGTTTTTGTTGATTTTGTTCTGTATGACTCGCACTAAAATGCCTTTACAAATCACAATCACAGCAACTTGTAACCTGTTTTATACATACATGGAGTTTTATGGGTTATACAGCTGAGGGAAAAAGTATTTTTAATGGGGAATGTCCGTGAACTAAACTGGAGGGTAACTGCAGATACAGTGGTTTGAATTTAGTGTTTTTCAGTTTTCAGAAATTATACTTATTATTATAAGTAGTCGTAGCAGCAGCAGCAGTAAAGATCTTTATTAAAAATGCTAAAAAAAAAAAAAAGGTTTAAAAGTAAAATGGAACATTATTCAGTTCAAACCATCACCGCCTAGTCTCCGTCCCCCCCCCCCGCCAAACTTTGCTCAGCATTACAGCAGGACAGCAGCCCAGCTGACGCTTGTGTGAGAGGAGGAGTCGCCTGCAGTCTTTCAGAATCCAAAACCAATTGGAGAAATAATCCAGCAGCTCTCTCTCTTTCTCCAATTCCGGAGGCACCAGAGGCAGTGTTCACTGTCACCACGCTGGTCAGCAGAGTCTGAACTGAGGCAAGTATTTTGGCGCCTGGGAGGATCTGACGTTCTGAGTGTAAAAAAAAAAAAAAGACGACTTCTTAATGAAGTGATTTGATGGAGAAGGAAATGTTACAGATCAGGGACAAGCTGCATCTTTAGGAAAGAAGACAACTCGAGTCAAGAGACGGACTCTTCATAAGGACAAACGCGCCAGCTCTCAGGATAATATTTAATGAACTCTTAGCGTGGGCTTTGTGGATACTGGGCAGTCCATGCTTCCGTGGGTTTAACAATTAAACGGTTCGGATGAGCGGCTTGATTTTCCAGCTGGCTCAGAAGCAACCTGTAACTGCAACAGCTGATGCCGAAGCATCTTCTGAACTACAGGGCCAGCTGATGAAACTTCCTTACCCAGGCTGACTCTGTGCTTCACTGAAATCCGAACAGAACACCTGCAGACCTGTTACTTATCTCACAGATGTCAGACATGGAAATGACCAACGGGTCCCTGCTGTACCCCTCTGTTCTTCATGTGGACTTCGGTCCGCTGAATGTGGAGGAGAACGACACAAACTCCACCGCCGGGGAGAGAAACTGGCAGAGCTGCGTTCAGATCAGGATCCCTCAGGAGCTCTTCTTGGCGCTGGGGCTCATCAGCCTGGTGGAAAACATCCTGGTTATTCTGGCCATTATCAAGAACCGCAATCTACACTCACCCATGTATTACTTCATCTGCTGCCTGGCCGTGTCCGACATGCTCGTCAGCGTCAGCAACGTGGTGGAGACCATATTCATGCTTCTCAATGATCACGGCCTTCTGGACGTGCACCCCGGCATGCTGCGCCACCTGGATAACGTCATCGACGTGATGATCTGCAGCTCCGTGGTGTCCTCGCTCTCCTTCCTGTGCACCATCGCAGCGGATCGTTACATCACCATCTTTTACGCGCTGCGATATCACAGCATTATGACCACGCAGCGCGCGGTCGTCATCATCGTGGTGGTGTGGCTGGCCAGCATCACATCCAGCACCCTCTTCATCGTGTATCACACCGACAACGCCGTCATAGTGTGCCTCGTCACCTTCTTCTGCGCGACTCTGGTGTTCAACGCCGTGCTGTATCTGCACATGTTCGTCCTGGCTCACTTCCACTCCCGGCGCATTGTGGCTTTCCACAAAAACAGGCGCCAATCCACAAGCATGAAGGGAGCGATAACCCTCACGATCCTGCTCGGGGTCTTTATCTTATGCTGGGGCCCTTTCTTCCTACACCTCATCCTCATCCTCGCCTGTCCCACCAGTCCCTTCTGTAACTGTTTCTTCAGAAACTTTAACCTTTTCCTCATCCTCATTATCTGCAACTCGCTCATAGATCCGCTCATATACGCCTACCGGAGCCAGGAGCTGCGCAAAACCCTGCAGGAGATGATCCTGTGCTCTTTTTGCGTCGGCGTGTGACACCGTGTACATTCAGGGAACAACATGTTGTCAGAATCACTGATATACGGTTAAACGCGTAAATGTTGCCTGTGCGCCAGTGCACATGACAGCTGAGGACTGTTTCTCATAAAGACATGTGTGCGTATATTAAATTGATCTGGGTTTAGTGTTATTTGTAAGATTATTTATTGCGTTACAACATTCTTTGTCCTACAATGTGAAACACAGAGGTTCACTCAAGATTGATCCTTAGATTTAGGACTCTTAGTGTTAGAGCTCCTTTTTAAATAGTCTTCTGGAAACCATGTGGAGGTTTTCATATAAAAAACGCCTCTTCTGGTGTTAGAAATATGCTTTTTAAAGTTCTTAACAATTTTAAAGACGTAAAAAAACCAAAAAAACAAACAAAAGCATAGGTTACTTCAGGTTTAAGATCACCAAGAACAAAGGCCTCCACATTATATCTGATCCCTTCTTGTTTTTTAATCGCAAATATGAATGCAATTTTTTTTAAGCATAGAAAATAATGTGCATCGCAATAATTCAAAAAAGAACCAAAGTCCATTGCAGAAGTTACTGCAGCTCAAACACACTTTGTTGCATACAGTATTGAACTGGCTGTTTGCGAATGTTCTGGCCTCGGCTAGACCTTCAAGTAAGAAGACTTTTTATGCTTGTTG